>JAFIRS010003813.1:0-113487 GCA_018342105.1 Gonioctena quinquepunctata | reverse complement strand
CACTAGGCACTCTTGAAAAGTGCTCCCGAGTCTCGAGACATGAATGATGAAGATTATCGCTAGATCCTGGTCACGAACTACTCAGAACTAGTGGAAAATCATCTTTCATATCCAAAATAAAATCTCATCGATGTCACGATGTCTCAACTATACTATTACAATAAAAACCGCTCTCAACATAATGAGTATATATGCCAGATTCTAGAATTTATTCGAGATACGCGAACGAAGGTTGATGACCTAATTATTTATTCCCTAACATCACATTTATACAAGATAATGAGGAGGCGAAGTCTAGGTTATGTTAGAATGCATTTCTTTCTATAAATTTTGAGAATTCATGTATTAAAAAACATCTGGTTATTTTCTCTAATTCTTTGTGATTTCTACGGTTCGGGTTGTGAGTGGGAACGACTATCAGCATGTTTTTTTGTTTCATTCATATCCCGTGAGAAGAAATTTTCGACTGCGCGGCTCTTTGGAAGGGAAATTTCATAATTGATTGACATATTATCAGTCGAAACGACATATTAGACTTCTTCGTTTGCACAGGATCAGCTGCTTGGACCAAGAAATCTTATGAGTGGCGTGAATTGAGAAAAATTAAACTATTTTCAAAAAGCCCGATGAATGGTAAACGCTTGAGGAAATATTTTTTCTTCAATTCAATAATTTGTCTGATATGCCACAATCTCCCCTTTCATGTATTTTTCACAGACATAATTTTCCACTTCTATATATATATATATATATATATATATATATATATATATATATATATATAGTGTATGCCCTCATTGGCACTTGAATATGAAACAGCCCATCAGGCCCATCGTCTAACTTAACTGAGATTCAAATACGAATTATTCTCGTGACAAACATTCCCTCTCTGAATGAAGAACTTCAAGTTCTCAGAAAATGGCACTATCCATGGCATGAAAAATCAAGCTGAACTATAGAACAACACCCTTCATTACGCAAATGTCAAATGGAAACTGTTAGGCAATTTCGATGGTATGTGAAATACTGGAACAGTTCCAGGAAATTAAAAACCCTCAGATATTCAGAAGGCCATTTTTATTTATGCAAATGAGTCGTCAGATAGTTTCACGAACGAATGTAAACAATGAAAAGTCAAAATATGTTTTTTTCATTTCCAATCATGGAACAAGAGACCGATTGTTTTCGATAATATCCATACCCCGGAGAGACTTCCATTCGCGGAATAAATGACCTTTTGGAACGACTAGCGACTGAAAGTTAATATTTCCATTCGGAATGAATATAAACAAAGGTTTGGTTTGTTGCGACTCTTGAGTTCAGCTATAAGCGTGATCAGCTGATTTTTCAACAGTGGGTGGCTGAAAGCATTCACAAACATTGTGTTGCTAATCTTGTGCATTCTATTCACTTATTCGGTATTCACGGTATTCACTTCCGCTTGTTGTTCAAAGGAAAATCATGTTTGGTCCTTGGGATAGAACATCAGTCCATTATGGAAAACTTTGGGAAAATACTTCTTCCAATATTGGGATCAGCTCGATAGCTTTGGCCTCAAAAACAGAAAAACAGAAAGGTCCATATGAAAATATGGAAGGTATCGTGACTTAGCCATGATACCTCATTAACTCAATTGGGGAGCCCTAGGAAATTAATGATTGAACTAATCCAAACAAGTAGAAAAAAAACGAAGATTTCGGAACGCTATTAAATTAAAAAAACAAGAGTTTCCGATGAAATTTAGCATGATATAATTTATTTTTTCAATGTTCGACCTCAGTTCGGAATTCGAAATTGACATCTAACGAGGTCGAAGAGGTGTGTATAGCGACATTAGTCGACAATAATATATCCAGAACCAGTCACTGCTGCTCTAAAAAATAGAGAATTCCATATCTCCTATGTCAGAGGATATACGCAAGCTTAGAAAATAGTCTAACTATATCATCCATACGCAAAACAACAGTAATGCGATCATCGCCAGAGGTGAATTTTCAGGTTCTCAGCACACGCAGGCTTCTATAAATACAATGGATGAGTGGTACGAAGAGGAGAAACTTACTGTGACAAAACCATCATAGTACCACCATATACAAAAAATATAGAAACGATAGCTGGTAATACTAGTTCTGAACATGGTAGAAATTTTATTTGCACAAGAGGCCAAATATTTAATAAGGAATTATTTTCGACTTCGAGTTGACCTGGAGTTAATATCTACAAATACCAAAAAAGCACAAAAGAAAGAACCGGGAGAAGCATCCCAAACTGACTGGATAGGTTTACACTAAGGTAATTGAACCCATGAACAACCAGCAGCAGCTTTGGAAAACGATTCATAACGAACTTTACAGATAAAGAGACATGTAAGGTTGAACCTTCTATTGATGCTGAATTTGTCTCCCAAACAAATGTATCCAACGCCAGAAATGGTGTAGGAGCAGGAATGTATATACCCAAACTAATGACAAGAATCTCACTGAATTTGGGTATACACGAAACGGTATTTTAGGAAGACATTGCTGCAATATACCACTGCACCGAAGAATTATCAAGGCACGAAACAAAAACTCCAGATCCCCGCAAGTGGAAGGAAAAACCCAAACCTTAGATTTGCTATTTTGAAACCGGTTTTCATCATTTCATTTTTCGGTAATTAGACACATGTAGGAAACAAAACCCACAGAAAAGTCAAATCCTCACAATTCTCGGACATCAAATTCAAAATAAAAAGGTGCAAAAGCGAACACAGAAGGCATCTAGAATCAGAAGTATTCAAAGAGAACAAGACTAATATGTCGACTGGCCACCTGCTAAGACCAGCAGGGGCCGCCCCTTGGCCCCATCAGGAGGGCAAGTCAGCAGTTTACCCTCCCTCCACCCAAGCTGAGAGCCACAATTCTTTACCTCCTTTCCTCTCACAAGAAGAGGAGCAAAAATTGTATTCTGTAATATATGTATATACTAGTTGAGTTTTTAACCGACGAAACCAAAAAGGAGGAGGTTCTCTAGTCGACCCGTATATTTTTCTTTCCATAATTTTTTTCCATGTATGATTTCGCATTACTTTTTACTGAAGCGTCCGATTTCGATAATTCTGTTTTCAGTGGATAGGGTGTACTTCAAAGGTGGTTCCATTCGAATTTAAAGGATGAATCCACCCCTAAGGGTAGCAAAATGAAGGATATTGATCTCTCACCCTCTGAATTCTGGTCCGTTAACCGATTCTATCAGGCATAACTTTGTACTGGGTTCTTCGATTTGGATGATTCTTTTTTTAATAGATAGGGTATACCTTATTTTTAGATTTCGAATGGACTTTTGAACCCTTACGGGTAGAAAAATAGGGGATAATTGATTTTTCACTTATGAACATTGGCACACACATACGTAGTTGACAATGACATTATTTCTGTTCCACATCCGTCAAAACCATTATATTCTATGAGGAGATGGAATGATATACGAAGTAATGAAATAAACTTACCAGAACAACAAAAATAATTTATATTACAACAAATAGTAAAAGTAGATAATAATATTATTTAACTGGTAATAGTTGACGTAAGTTGGGTAAGTGAGTATTTTGGAAGTAATCAAAAAACAAGTTGGTAGTAATTAGTATATTTTAGCAATAGAAAATTGAAAAATTAAAACTTTTTTTAACAAAAAATTAAACCGACGAAATACGGAACTGAAAAGTAAAAAATAAAATGAACCTTCTTAGTCTCAGTAACTAAGCTCCTAAACTGACTTAAGTAACTAATTTTGAGTCGGCGCCAAACAAACAATCAACGAACATCATTAAATTACTTCAAAAAAATTATCAGAATGTCACCGCTCAACTCGATGCCATCATTTCACGCCTTACTTAATTCATTTGCATGTTTGTTTGGCGCCGACTCAAAATAAGTTACTTACATTAGTTTAGGAGCTTAGTTACTGAGACTAGGAAGGTTTATTTTTATTTTTTTCAGTTCCGTATTTCGTCGGTTTGATTTTTCGTTAAAAAGGTTTCTTAAAATGTATGTTCTAATATTGAAACAATAAATCTTTTGGTATTGGATTTTTTGGAATATGGCATGAGTTCAAGTAGAGAACCATTCTCGTTTACTCCAAAGCCAAGCCAATATAGGTGCAATTAGTTCAATGCACGATGCGAGCAAATTGGGAACTCGTTTGGGACTGCCTCAGATCCCCACAAGAGGTGTCCAGTCAAAACAGACTCACATTTGCGTGGGTAACAGAACATTCATGTCACGAGTGCAACGAAAAGACTGGCTCCCCAGTCCAAAATAGAGCATGACGTGCCCTGATCCATTTTGTGGCACAGCGAAAACGCTACTGAAAAGTAACATCCGACTGGGAAGGCAAACGAGTTTGTTGAAAAAACAACGCAAAAATCAAGAGAGTACCTACTGAGTCAGAATGGAAGGGATACTAGGGATCATGGTTGGTCTAACAAGGCACGCAGGACTCATAAGGACGGTATTGAAATGAGCGAAAAAGTACATATTTGATATATTTTTCGGCTCCATATTTGGGGTAAGGTTAGGTTCACATATACCTACTTGAGAAATTTCCTTCAGAAGTTCGTAGATTCCGATGATATTTTGATGATGGACTTAGGGGGAAAATATTTGTGTGTGTGTGTGTGTGTGTGTGTATATCTGATTTTTTTATTATAGCAGGTTACTTGATAAAATGTATATCTGCATTCAGTTACTATTTTGTAGAGATTTGTTATTTGTTTGTTCTGAAAATTTTGCTGAAAATTCGCGTCATGTTCCACTCATTACCTTTTATTCGCTCAAACGAGATTTTCAACAATCACACAAGCTCAAGTTGGAAATAACATGAATATGGTCCCAATATTCTCCAATTTTTCAACACAACTGGTCATATAGAAAATTCAAAATATTCACGAAATGATAGTGCATTAATCGTTGTAATAACATTCATATTATCTCCCCAAGAGAACTAGCTACGAATAATCAGGTCACACATATGTGGGTGCCAGGTGACAAGGGAATCGGAGGCAACGAGGAAACAGACAGTCTTACCAAAGAAGGTGCAAACACTCAATTCTCTGGACAAGAACTCCTCTTTGGTGAGCATCTCCATTCAAACGTAAGAGGAGGAAATAGGGCCCAATTAAATAATCCCCAATTATGCCTACCCATACATTAAAAGAGAATCTGTCTTGGAAATGAGTTTGCGTTATCGCATGTGGGTTATCTTCCGCCCAGATGTGGTTGTTATGGAAGTTCATGATACCATTTCTTGAAAAATTAGCCTCATTTGTGGAAGGGATTTTCGATACAATTTGGGGATATTGTTCGACTTTTCTTTGAAGCCATTGAGCAAATTCGATACGTGGTTGAAAATCACGTAGCGTAAGTGCCTGGGCACGCTGAATATGATAAGGATATAATTGATGTTCCTTCAAAATTCTGTAAACGGTCATGTGACTCACATTTGAAGTTTGGATAATTTTTCTTGTACTTGTCTCTGGATGTTCACTAATTTTTTCGAGAACCGCCCTCTCCAATTCCACAGTTCTTGTAGTCCGTGGCCGTCCCACTGTAGACTTTCTTTCAAAGCTTCCAGATGCGGAAAAACGCCGGAAAAGATTCGCAAATGTTGCTGCACAAGGAGTGACGCGTTGGAGATACCTTTTCTGATAGTTTGATGAGAATAACTGCAGTTGCAAAAATCTCATGACAAAAACCAATCATGTTTTGAAAAATTTCAACAATCTGTATATCGAGACCTACCACATACTCCTCAGCAACTTCACTCAGTAGCCTAGGAGCTGAGTAACATGCATCGAAATAGAAAATTGAAGATATCTCGAAAAGGATCACCTCCAGCGTTGTTGAGAAAGTGTACCATTTTTACTTGAAAAAGGTGTGGGAATAAGGTTTTCTCATGGAAAGTACCAAAAGTTTACTGTCAAAAATGTTAGGGCAATTTGAAATAAATAATGACAGCGAACGCAGCGCCCTCTAGATGTTACATGAAAATTAATACGAAATTATGATTTCCTACGTCAAAAAAATCACGGGTACCAAATTTTGTGCAAATAACTTATTTTTTGCGAAAGTTATTTTCATAAAGCGAACAAAAAAATTCTATTCCAACACCCTGTATCTCCGAAACGAAGCATTTCCGGACACAAGTTTATAGACTTTTTTCTCAAATTTGTCTCAGGAATACGTCACTCGAATATTTTGACGTACCTATGTTACACCCTGTATATGTATATGAATATATATATATATATATATGTATGTATATATATTTATATATATATATATATATATATATATATATATATATATATATATATATATATATATATATATATATATATATATATATATATATATATATATATATATATTTATATATATAAAAGTGCGGCTTTTAATAGCTCTCCCCCCTCCTGCTAACTTTTGAACGGTACGACGTGGTACGACGTGGAACAATGGAAAAATAACGTATTGAATGGTATCACTGATACTACTGTTCGAAATGAAAGACATTGTGAATACCCGATAGAAGGCGCGGGGGGGGGGGGCACACAAACTCGAAAATTTCAAATGCCAAGTGGTACATCGTTGAAAAGATAACTCAATTCTCTTTTCAACAATCTATTTTGAAAAGTCAAATATAACAAAATTCAAAATGGATACTATTGAAATAAAAATGGACAAAATTCAAAAAACTGAATTATATTTCCAACGATGTGCCACTTGACCCCCTATGCAATTCAAAATTTTCAAGTTGATCTGCCCCTTGCGTCATCTATCAAGCAATCACAATGTCTTCTATTTAAAGAGTAGTATCGGTGTTATCATTCAAAATAGGAGGGATGGAGAGGCGGGGATATAAAAAGCTGCACTCGCAATTGTGATTCGGTAGAACAACCATAGTTGAAAGAAAAATTTCATTAGCTTTTCAACAATGTGCAAATCGAAATTTTCAAGCTGATGGGCCTCCAGCGCCATCTGTCGAGTAATTGTAATATATTTCTTCTCAAAAGTAGGACCGGTAATACCATTCAATAAATTTTATGTCTCATTGTTTCACATCAAACATATATATATATATATATATATATATATATATATATATATATATATATATTGTATTTTCCATTACCTGCGTGATTTGAAACAAAAAAACCCGGAAGTCATACAGTGACCGGCAGAAAGTACGCATCACATGGGATTTTTTTTTTAATATATTATTTTGACAAATGTCGATACATGCAATCGCTTCTGCATCGAAAGAAACCCCAAAAGATGTTGTACAGTGCCGTTCTTCTTTTCTTGTTTGGCGGGAAATTAAAAAAATTTAAAAATTATGTTTCGAAACACACTTATTTGGGAAAATATTGAAAAATGTTATTTGGAAAAGTTGTTTAGAACGACATTTTATAGCTATGTACGAGTTTGGAAAAAAATCTGAGATAAAAAAATAAAAATCAATTTTTGCCATAAAAAAAATTTCAATTTGGAAAAATACATTTCTGACAAAAAAACTCATTAGTAAAGCCCAAGAGTAATATTTTAAATATTATTTTGTAAAGATTCACCAGCTACTTCTATTTTATTCGAAGAAAATTTTAAATCTGTGGATTTGCCATGTTTTCAGCTGCTTCATAAGAGGTCACAGAAATATCTTCAGGACATTATAATCTCGATACTGTTTATTATTGACAAAAAACCATCTTCATTAATAATGAACAGTATCGGGATTATAATGTCCTGGAGATATTTCAGTGACCTCTTATGAAGCAGCTGAATACATGGCAAATCCATAGATTTCAATTTTTTTCCGAATAAAATAGAAGTAGCTTGCGAGTATTCACAGAATATCATTCAAAATATTACTGTTGGCCTTACTGATGAGTTTCTCCGTCTAAAATGTATTTTTCCAAATTGAAATTTTTATTATGGCAAAAAACTGATTTTTATTTTTCAATCTCAGATTTTTTTCAAAACTTGTACATAGCTATAAAATAACGTTCTGAACAACTCTTTAGACTAACATTTTTCGATATTTTCCCAACTAAGTGTGTTTTGAATTTTTTTAAATTTCCCTCCAAACACGAAAAGACGAACGGCACTGTATAACGTCTTTTAGGGTTGCTTTTGATGCAGGAGCGATTGCACATATCGATATTCGTCAAAATTTATTAATGAAAGAATTTCCCATATGATGCGTACTTTCTGCCGGTCACTGTATATAAACTATTATTGAAAAAAAAAATTACTCGATATATTCTCACTCATAAGAGTAAATTATTCAATGAATAATAGAGTTGGAGCTTCAGGTACAAGCTTGATTTGTTTATTGATTAACGAAAAATGGAAGGGACTTGGAGTAATCTATTATAGTATATGAAATATTTGAATTTTGAAGCCTAAAAAAAAATCCCGAAGTATTTTCAGAAATAATTGCGAAAAATTAAATATATATTCGAGTTAGAGCTTCGATTGGGAGCTCAATTTGTTAGTTGGTTAATGAAGCATAGAAAAGGTCTGGATGATCTTGTCGTATCTCCAATAGTTCATAAGTTATATTAATTACAAACAACGACATATGGCTGTTTTTGTTTTATTTTGTACAATTAAAAAAAATTAACTACAAGAATTCTTTCTTTCTAACAAATTGTTTATTGAATAAACAATTGAATAATTAAAAAAAAATATCAGAATCCGGAATAACAATAGAATAATGATTTGAAATAAATGGTTCGTCAATATTAATCAATTCATGGGATTGCATTGAGAAATGGTATATTTTTTTCCTTAAATCCAAGCGGCGCATGGTCATTTTTGAAAAGTAAATACAAACCACAATTCAATACTCATCTACAAACAAAAAAATGTGCAGGATGAAAAAATCTAAACATTATAGCCCATCTGTTCGCATTATTATCTACCTGTTGAAATCCGTGTTATAAAGACTTGAAAAAGCCTGGAGGCATCCAGGAGAAACGTCGTCTTACCACATTATAAAAAAACACAGAATCTATACTGGTTTTTATTTTCATATATATATATATATATATATATATATATATATATATATATATATATATATATATATATATATGTATATAAATATTCCTCTTTCTTGGACATAAGGTTCATTCAAATAGCATAGGTTGTTATTTCATGTTCTTTATTAATTATATCCAAACGTTCAAGCCAGGGTTTTGGCCTTTCTCAATGGGTCAGACATCAGCACAGACATCATGTTTGAATACAAATTATGAAAATAAATACACGGGCGCACACAGATTTGAACATGACTGAAAGAATGCCAAATATCAGCAATGTTTTGATTGCTTTACAGGTTATGTTTATTTCAAGATATAAACATAAAATTCTAAACAAAATCGAATAAGTATATACACCAGGGTTTTGAGGCATTTTAGTTTGCATGTAAACATTTCGAATTCTGACGTATTTCATTCGCCTTATGTCAAAATATTTGAATAAATATTCTATCGAAAATGGAGTTTTTACTGATAGAAATCAATATAAGGCCATTTAAACGATTGAGATATCAATGATTCTTCATAAACCATTGCCAAGAAGTGTACGAATTGAGGATAAACGACAAAACGAAAATCAGGAGAAAAAATTTAACCGGGGTTACACGCGTCTAGGGACCTAAAAAAATAAAATAAAAAAAACTATGGTGCCTGATTAGTCTAATTGATAATGGGGGAAATAGTCATTTATATTGATTATCTATGACGGAAAACTATATTTAACCGAATAATTTGAGCCTATGAACACTATGAACATTTAAAGTTTATCTATGAATTCGAAGGAATCGGCTGGATACCCATCACAATTATGACATATCCCAACGTTTTCGATATCATGAAGAATGTCAAGAGTATAAATAATGATCATCGGATATCGTCCAATTTTCGAAATGAGCAAGCAAACAATATCTCTCCCCCTCATTATCATTCCACTCAGCTCTATCAATCCCTCATATTTGTGTGATATTATTGTAATGTTGTGGGTGTTGTCTGCCATATCCCGGAGAGAACGATTTAAAAAACCGATGGAAGTGCGAAAGAGACAGTGATAAAAAGAGATGGTACGTGGAGATCCTGAGGGACTGTAGATTTATAACCAGTGCGAGATCATTTCACTCTCATACATCTTCGAGCAGTGGCGCCGAGAAATGGCGATTTTCTCTTACGTTTCAATTTTCGAATGGGAGTAAGGATAAATTATTCGACTAGTCAGTTGTGAAATTAGTGTAGAATTGCAGAATTATTTTTCAGAGGTGGAAAAACTAGTTCTCAGGTTCCAACCGTAGCACACAGTGACCTAAAGAGATATCTTTCCAAAAATAAATACTCCAAATGAAATTAGAGAAACCAATTACTCATTGAAATTATTCTTTAATGGGGTGAAAGTAAAATATATTCGACTCTTTCTTTTGGTAGTCCTTAAAGATAGAAAAATTGAACGGAAACATATTATGGACATTTATTTACCACACTCAAAAATAGAATAATTTGGCAACTTTCGCTAGAATACTCAGCTCCAAGACTCTGAAATCAACTTGTTGTAGTGATGAAATGAAACACAAACTAAAACTGAGTATGAATGAGACTAGAAATATATTTTCATGAATTTGGTCGGAATAAATTACCTTTTGAATTATTATTGTGTAATATCCTGCCAAAGATGGAAACCAAACTTCATCTAGAGGTAAACCAGAAGATATTATTCAGCTGCTTTTCTCTATTCTCAGGCTTTCAAAATGGTGTGGCGTTCTGGTCTACAAAACAAACTCAAAATGTTTTTTCCTCAGCAACACTCATTGCTCAATGAAAAATATCAAATAGATATGGTTCACTAAGCGACCCCCTATCTAGTGTATATCCGTTCTACACCACATACTCTCCAGATAGACAGCCATATCATCTCGAGTTGCGACGTGGCAGCGGGTATGACATTACATACAGATCCATTCCAGGATGCCAGAAACCTTCAGAAAATATCAAAGATATTCCAAAATGGCTTAAAAGTTAGCGGATAAATTGAATGAATCAAAATCTGAACGCAGTATTAATAAACAGTTGCAAACTTCTTCAAGCTGAAAATAACAAATACCGTCGTATGCGCTCAAACCGGCGACTAAGCTGACAAAACTTCAAAAGCTAAAGAAATAGCTAAAGAAAATCGAGACTCCTATATATAGAGCTTCATGAGCTCCATAACTTTTATTCTAAGAGTTTTTCTCTAAGATGTACATACAACAAAAAATCGTTGTAAATTACAATTCATGAGAATCAATAATTTTTGTTTGCCCTGTATGCTCCTTATTTGAGGTTCATTCGCTCGTGTCAATCAGATACTATTCGATTTGACAAAGAGAACATTAGTATCGGCCGCATCAATAAAAAAATTATATTCGTCAGTTTGATTCATGACAATTTCAAAATCAATAAATACATTCTGAAATCTACCTTTCCGACTGGCTGCTACATCGAGTTTTTTCATTTTAATATTTTCATAGAGTGTGCCGGATTCCATCACCAAAATACACATGTATATAACAAACATACTAATAAATATTTCCTTACATATAATTATTTTGTTGCTCTCAGGTTTTAATAATTGTTAATAAGTACTTGGTGGATTTTTCAGGAAAGGAACATAAAGGATTATGTTTCTCAATTTTGATATGGTTGTATATATATATATATATATATATATATATATATATATATATATATATATATATATATAAATGTACAAATATGTTTTTTTCTGTAATTTCTTTGATTCTCGACCGGTTTCTCCAACTGTTACGACAAACCATTTCTAATGAAAAACTTTTAAATTTTTCATCATAAATACCACACATAAGAAGTTTTTTTACAATGTTACAGTTTTATTTTCGGAATTATTCCTCAATTCTCATATAATTCAGGGAGAAAAACATCAATTATTGATAAATCTGTCGTTGTCATGGGCGGTTTGAGGCGGGTAAATTTCAAAGTGAGGGTCGGTTGTTCAGTGCGAGTTTTTACCGATGATTATTCAAACTAAGATTGTTAATTGACTATGGATAAGAACGTTATTCATTTTTCATTCGGATCGTTCTCAACTTCGAATCAAGCTTAACCTATGAAATAGTTTTGTCAAAAGTAAAAGATAAATTGATCGGAAGAAAGCCAAATGTATGCTATGAATTGGAGGCGTCTATCATGAAAAAAATCATTCATAATTTCAATGAAGGTGATGAAAACATTAACTGACAGAAAAAATACCAAGATATTGTAGAATGTAAAAAAACGGACGCAGTTACTAGTTCCCAAACATTGGAGGCGTGGGCTATAATAAGTAATTAATACAATACCATCTACCGAGGTCTAAAAAAAAAGGAGTAGCACCTTAACAATGGAAGACCAAATTTCTACTTGGGCTCTGTCCAAAGCAGATCTTGTAAATTTACAAAAACTATCATTCGATGAACACAAGTTGAAATTATTACACATGAAAGTAAAACACCAACTTTTCTTGGAACTACAGAGGGAACATTTGTTAAAGATTCTTGAGAACAGATCATGTAGTTTTTCATTTTGCAATTGTGATGATTTAATTTTAGTTCTTCATGACAAAAGTTCTTGCCTTGAAAATTCAAGATTTGATTTTCATTTGGAAGTTTATTTTTTATGCGATTTGGTCTTTGTAGTCATTTGAGGGGTGATTTTTTGTATTTTTGTTAGTTGCAAACGTTTTCTTTTGGCAAGCGCGTTGTCTAATTTCAGGTCCCTTTTTTCTTCGCGCAATACTATCAAAATTTTGAAAAAAAGTTTCATAGTCTCATATTCACGAACGGATTTGCAGTAGGGCATGAAACAATGATATTAAACACAATAATAATTTTCAGAATAGTCAATGTCTATTGATATGACAAACAATGACAAATAGGTTAGAATCGGCAGATTATCACTCATAATCTCCCTAGCAGCAGAATTATTACCGAAATTTTTTTTCAAGGTCACGAATATTTTTGTTGATAGAAAATTATCCCGAGTCGAAGACGAGGAAAATTTTATATCAACAAAAACATGAGTGAAACCGAGAAAAAAATTATCAGGAATTAATTCTGCTGCGTGGGAGATTCGGTAAGAAAATTTCATAAATTGGAGTTGCTTTCAATATGATGAGAAGACGAACCCTATGACCTATTCTGCGTAGATGTCAAATTTTTTATGGGTAAAATTTTACACTTAGGTATACTACTACGACTTAATTTTAATTCGAATGTCAAGTCATTTCGAAGTGACAGGTGAGACAGACCAGCAAGTAACAATCAATTTTTCAGCCGTACCCGTGATATTTATTGTTACAATAATATTCTGTAAACAATGATTCGTTTGGGCAATGAATCACCAAGTTCTATTGCTAAAAAAATTGAGCAGTTAGTACCTACTAATACAAGAATATCAAAAGTTAGTGTGTGGAAACAGTTAATGCAATTATGTGTTGAAAAATCTTATAAGGTGAGCGATCCTTCAACATCCATAGCAAATTTAGCATCAATATTGAAAGATTGGGCTTTCAACATCAAGAAACAAAATTCTGAAGATTACAAAAAAAAAAGTTATTAAACTAATGTGGAATTCTACAGCGAAACAGCTTCAAGAATATTATTTCACCACATATAAAATCAAGTTTGATCCATTCAAAGATATAGAGTTTTTGGAAGCTAGAGCGGCAAGAGATGCAAAACGTCTTAAATTACAGATGGATGTTTCAAACGAAAGAAAAGTTATTCAGCATTATCGACTGCTGATTATAGTAAAATGGTGCATTTATAAGATAAAGATACACCTGACGGTCTTCAAAAAAAGTTTTTTTATTATTGCTCATGAGCTCGCAAGGAGAGGCGGTGAAGGAGTAAACTGCTGCATTCAATACTTCATTGAAGAAATGGATAGAGGATACTATACTGACCGGATTGAATATAACCCTTTTTTTTCAAAAACCACTCAAGGAGGGTCTTAAAAACTTGCAGATAGCAAGTTCCTTATAAAAAATGTTGCTAATCCTGAAATGTGCCACGTAGGATTATTTACGAAATTGATGGAAAAACGTAGTATGTGTTTGATAACAACAGACCGTCTCTTTTCAACACCAAATTTGAAATGGAAGGTATCCAACAAATGGTACAAAAATTCTCCAGTAGGCAAGAACATAGTCTCTACATGGTTGAAACATTCAGCAGAAAATATTGGGATCGATACTGATAGAATAAAAGTGACAAATCATTCAGCCAGAGCCACAGCAGTCACTAGCCTAGCACAGTTTGGAGTTGAAGAACAACAACTCATTGAAATAACAGGCCATTTCAGTAGTCAATCTATTAAGCCTTACTTTCAAATGAATAGTTCTCACCACAAAAAGATTATTGAGTCTATGAGGCAAATTCAGGCAAGTGAAACTACAACGTCTGCCTTTGTAGAGCAATCGAATAATGCCAGTATTTCCGACATTTCTTCCAGAGTTGTCTACAACAACTGCGTGTTCAATATTTATACAAAAAATTTGTTATGATTTCAAAATTTTACGATAAATCACTTTAATAAGTAGTGTTATACTGAATAGGCAATAAGAAGTTAATCTATTTTGAATGTTTTATCTTTTCTTTTCTGCTTTATTTCTGAAATATACATTGTTGGATATTAAATATAATTTTTTCTTATTGTCATTTTTTAAGTGAAATGCTACTTTATATTGCCTGAAAAAACTAAGCAGGTTCTAGTCAGTGATAACCTCATGATGAATTTTAAGCTGTGCCATTTCAATTTTATTCGCCCCCGAATACGTTTCATGTCCAATATAAAACCAAAAAATCACTATGATTCTCTTGGAATAGATGCTTCTTCGACACAAGGAGAAGTTAAATCTGCATATTATGATTTATCGATGATGTACCATCCTGACAAAACCCAAGACGCAGTATCCTCTCAGAAGTTCAGATATATAACAGAGGCCTATGAAGTTTTGGGAAACGTCAAAACGAGGAAATTATACGACGAAGGTTTGTTTTTCGGTTCCACTTCTGCACCAACTGATGATGTAGTTGTTGAATTCCACAAATCTAGAGAAATGAGATCGAGACCCCCACCCCCTTCAGGAAGAACTCCAATTCACGATTTCGACGAGGCGTCAAAATCCCATTATGGAGCAACGTTTAAGCGCCAAATGGGAAACAAACGGCGTGCAACAATGTACAAAATCAGACGTAAAAAGGATTTGAATGATATCAAGCTGATCTTTGGGGTTCTAGTGTTGATTGTGATATGTACGTTATGTGTGAATCATAAAGATTACGATACGGTATATATTAATCCAAGCAGAACGTCTCAATCTAGAGATTCTACTAATTGACTACTGTGTGATTTAGATCATAATCTTCTAGGTCAATTGAATACTGGCTTTCAATTTGGACAGTATTCTACAATATTTTATTTGCACAACAATATTTTTTTTTTGCAATGAGATTTTATTTTTGTAAATAGTTGTACAAGTTAAGTTAATTGTAACTAACTAGAGTTCTAGGAATGAAGTTCATTTTAGCCGTTATTTACTCGTTTTTATTATTAAAATGTGAGAAACATTAAATAACAAATTTGTCATCTGAAATCCAATGTCTTTATAGTTTTGAATTCAAATAAAACTTTAAAAAGCATATTTCCGATGAGTTAAGTTCAATATGACGCACTGTATTTTTACAATATAAGTTGATTTTACTTGTCAGTAACTGGGGTTTATAACTGAAATTTCAAGAACATTGAAAGTAATAATTCGTTTTCAACCATAACATCTGATATTACATGTCTACATAGTTTCAAATGAAACTTGGGAAAAATATATTTTGGATAAGTTTAGTTGAATATGACGCACTATATTTTTACAATAGAAAATGATTTTACTTGTTAGTAACTAAGGTTTATTACTAAAATTTCAGGAACATTGAAAACAAGAATTCGTTTTCAACCATAACATCTGAAATGATGTCTACATGTTGGAAAGGGAAACATTCTCACTTGAATATTGATAGAGAGATGGAAGATAGTGACTAAAGTTTATCTTCCAGTCGCAGATGATTCCACATCTGATTTTATGAACATCCTGTTTATAATTTCAACAGATCGATGTCCGCATAGTTTCAACTGAAGCTTAAAACAATTATTTCCGATGATTTTAGAAAAATATAACATATTGTATTTTCACAAAAGAATTTTACGTTGACTTTATTAACACTTCTTTGTTACTAAAATGAGACGGACATTAAGAAATATCATTAATTGTACAAATGAGGAGAAATTGATAATACATTTTTATTTAGATATTATTCATATAATATAAACCAGTAAATAGTTGGCTCTGAGTAACATTTGTTAATGTTTGACATTTGGCAGTTATTGTCTCGGTGATTTGGCATTCAATATTAATAATTATTGTCAAATCAATGTAAAATTTCAATAAATAATGAACAACTCCAAAACAAATATCTATAATGAACTGTAGAAGTTATAAATTATGTTCTATGTGCCAGAAGATAAAAGACGTAAGCCAAAACCACAGAGACTTGAAATGATTACCATTTTTATTAGACCAGTTCATGGACGAAAATATTCTTGAAGATAAGAAATTATTTTACAAACTTGATATGGAATTAGAACCAATTTTAGAGAGCCACAAGATGTGCAAAGCCCAACGGAATAAACAGGTGTCAAAATATTACATATATTTGTTAAAACACAGACAACTTTTAATGATGGAATCACGTTTCTTGCCCATTGAAAAAGATGCAGTGCAAGAATTTCATAATATTTTAAATCTTTTAAAAATTTTTGATGTGTTTCTTTAAGCCCCGGTGTTCGATATGTAGAGCAAATTTGTAAGTATCAATAAAAATTATAAGTTAGCAACAAAATGTATTTTGATTTCATTCTGAGTGACTTTTGTCAATAATATGAGGCGCTTCATTTTTGACAGAAAAATTATCACTTATTAATTCCATTAAGATAATAGAAACTAACGAAATTATCGCGATAATCTCCCGTTGCTATAAGCAACGTAAACAAAAAGGAGCCTTCTGATTGGTGGAAAATAAATTTATGAAATTTTCACCTTAAACTCCCGAATTCGTGAGATCAACGTAAACCATTGGTAAACTGGGTTTATCTCATAAACCCGTATTGAACAACTGAAACAAAATTAATCCTGGTTTAACCTAATCACTTGCGGCCCGTTCACTCCAAACTTCAAGGGGCAATGATAGATATTATTCATTTCTAGATGGCGAAAGAACTGTCAGACAACGTTCAATTTTCCTCAATTGAGTACAATGGATTCACTTTCATTTAAAACGATTTTCGTCGGCAGTTTTTATATATGTACATTTAAACGGATGAGCACTTTAAATGGTTTTCATATCTCTGTAACTGACTTACTCTGATGGAATTATTCGGGAGTATTCAATGTGGCGGACAAGCTTGGATATTTTTAAATAGGTTTCATACAAAAATTGGTGTTTAGGAATTCTTGAGGTGGGAGTTTATGAATTTTCCATAAGTATTCAATAACTCACGATGGTGATCCCAAGATGGTAGACCAGATTCATGGTATAAGATCAGAATATATTCAAATGTGGTGTCTTCAGTTTTTTTCTGATAGATATTGAGAATATAACAAACCCATGTGTAGTTTCTGTGATGTCGAAGTGGATTTGTGAACTGTGGTCCATTGAAAACTGCCGATAACAATAGGCAATTAGACTTTACTCGATTGCAAGAAGAGAAACCATTCAATAAGAGGTAAACAAACAGGATGTGGGTCATACTACAGCTGATTTTGTACATGACTGTTGAGCAAGCGTTTTTTTTCGATTCCTGCTCGAATCAATTTGTTGAATGATCTGAATTCTCGCGGAACCTAATTTTATGTTCAAATTTATTGAATAAAAAATGCATTTGGTTAAACATTCGATGCAAATTATCATGTTTCTATGCGAATACGGATAGCGTGTTTAAACTGAGTTTGAACCAGTGCAGTGACAAAAGACAAAAACTAGGTGGATGCCATCCATGCATACTAATTCCTGATGCATTTTTCCCACCATTCGAGTTGGCGTTCATATCAACAAATAAAAAATTAATATTGGAATGAATATACACATCGTTGAAAAAAATATGATTTTTTTTCCTTGCATGAGAAGTATATTGAATTCCATTAATTTTTTCCAACTAGATTTTGGAATATTTCGACAGGGATGAGCATATACATTTATTTCAGTCTGCTCGATGATGTTGTTTTATAGTCAATGAACGAAACAAACCAAATATATTCGATACCGGAAGTATATTGATAGAAAAATTCTACTCATTATCGACTTGATATTTTTAAATCACCAAACTGGATCGATTCAATTTGAAAATGTCTTCATGTTGGTAAAGAAAATATAATCACATATTCTTGTCATCACATACGCATGTGTATGTATGTATAATGAATGCGTATGATGATATGTGAGTGTGTTTGCACGCGAGTGTATTCTTAAGCGTATGTTTTTGTGCAAGTGCGTGATTGTAAGTTTGTGTGTAAGCACTGTATTTTGGAATTTATTAACCTTATATATTTGGTAGTCATGATTGATGTGATACTTAGCTAGGTTTATGTATTAACACTCACAATGTTGATTTGGTAACAGAAGTGTTAAGAATCTAAGAAATCAATGACCATATCGTATCGTATCGTAATTTCTAAAATATGTAATACTAGCAGGAATTATCTCTGAAGTATTTATTTTGACTAATTCGACAATTTCCTTCCTTGGAATAATTCGATAAAAAACGGACAATGATGATAATAATTCATGCAGCTTCCAGTGACGTAAAAACTTCGTTGGATATTGATTTTGTTGTCTGAATTACAAATTGTTCATGAGATTTGAAAATTTTGATATTTTCATTTACACTAAATGTCCAGTGCCCAAGGAATAATTTTTTCTGAATTATGAACTTTTGGAGAGACATTCATGTTTTTCTTTAATTGAATATACAAAGTAATATTTTTGAAGAGTCAATAATCTTCAATATAATAGGGGCAAGTTTTTTCAAATATCTGAGAGGAAACAACGACTGTCCCGAATAAAGCCCACGCTGGACATTGAACTACATCTGATAGATATTGTAGAATTTTCATTCTAAGTTCTATTTGTTTTTTCATCTCAGGCTTGACTGGGAACTCATTGATCTATATGAGTTATCAGTCAATTCTGGATTGAACTATCAAATAACTATCTGAATGGAAATGCAAAGTCTCCTTTGAGTCAGGATCCTTTTACAATATCTGTCAAGTGTAATTCAATGTCCAGTATGTATTCTGTCTGGGAAAGTAGCTTATTTAGGTTAGATATTACAAAAACAGCTTCATTTTCATAGTAGGAATTTCAATTTTCAGAAAAATATTCCTTTTTAATATTTAATTGCAAGCTTTCGAACAAGATAAAGAATTTATGTAACGAAATATTTTTTCATATTCTCAATGTAACAAAAATGTATTTGTCGCTCCTCAAGATAAAGTTTGTTTTTGAAGATATGAGAACAATAAATATAATTTTTGTGCGATTGACAGAATATGATTTGAAGCTATCAGGCGCTTGCAAATCGTCCCCTACAAATGCAATTCGGGCAGAAAAAATGAACCCCCTCTATACCTACACCGACAATATTCATCGTCTGAACTATTGCTGAAATTCAGATCATTCAACTCATTCATAGCAAATAGTATATAGCAAATCGTTTTTGGGCCAAGAGTTAATCTCCTTCTCTTGCCACCGTCTTTGAGGACACCAATTTGAAATCTTGATCACCATATCCCTCATCGTATTCTCCCCCTATCTAGATAACATGTTTCATGATGTAGCTTTAATCATTAATGTTCTGAATGGATTCAATATTGAAACAGAAATCTACACCAATGGTTTTAAAAGTCTGTACGGTGTAGGCGCAGCTTTCTTTGTCCCCAACTGAAGCTGTGTTCGAAAATATGAAAAAAATTCATATATTTTTTGTGCGATTTTTCACTAACAGAACAAATATCACTTTCAACTGTTATATCATAAATGATATTCCGACATACAGACATACTTGCAACATCATCATTAGAATTAAGTTTCTGGAACTTATGATCCAAATCTATGCAAAATTTATATTTGGATGTTTTGAGATGACTATTATTATTTTTTTGTCAAAAATTCTATGAATTCGGTGATTTCATGATATATAAAACAAATTCATTCCTCATTGGTTTTTGGTATATACGCTTTCATCATAATTCAGCAATTCAAAAATACGTTCGTGTTTTCTTTTCTGGAATTTTATTTATATTCAGAAATTATTCAGCATTTTATGGGATTTCTGGAACGGTGATCATACATTTTCGACAAAAATTCAACGGCACCAGGTGCTGGATGAATTTTGTTATTTGTCAGAATATATTTAGATTTGTGATCAAAAGGCATGAATTTTCTGTGAATGAACAAGCATCCATCAATAGAAAAGATTGAACCACAATCCCAAAATTTGAAGAAATCGACTTGTAACAATTTTATATTCAGACTTACTGAAAAAATAGAAATAAATTTGTTATATATCTGCGCGGCAAGCTTCAGAATGAGGCAAAGCATTCACAACACAAAATATATTTTCATGCTCTCAACCTGACGAGACGTATATTGTTCAAATTAAGGTTTCTCTCTTAAGATAAAAAAAAATGCGATTTTCCACTCACAAAGTTTACTTTCAACTGCTGTATCATAAATAACATCAGTTTATAGTAGTATGTTCTCAAAGGTTAGGTACTCAGAATCACTTTATTCGAAAACCCTATGCTCATATTTCTTTCAAAAAACCTCTCGACCCGCCTTTGGCAGCATTTCTCTCGCATACATCTCGGATATCCTCAGACGTTTGCACGAGGCGTGTCAAGACGAGCAGTAATTACCAGCGCAAGATGGCGCTACTGCCTGTCATCATAGATCATAAGTGGTATAGGAACGAAATTAAGCCGCTGATAGCAACCGAACCCTTTCTAAATTGGTTCTCCTCAATTCATCATTGATCGCAAGTGTCAAGTTGAGATACATTCGTGCAGCATCCGGGGAAAAGTATTTACTCTTATTGATGCGTCTCGTTCTCCAAGAGCACGGAAATTGCGGACTTTTTACCGGGAGTGGAATGTGGAGAAGGGGCAAAGGTTAGTCTCTGGTGATGGACCTACTTTACTTCCAGAATGTTCGAGACGTCAGGTGTTTGTTGGTAAAGTGAGAGGAACAAGCTCGTGGTCGTCTTCGATGGAGCATACTACTGGGAACGATTAATAATAATAATAATAATTCATTAACCACTTTGGTACATCAGGGTACATATAGTGGGCCAGATAAAAGGTATACAAATATATAAAACAACATAAAAAAACATTAAAAAAATTACAGCCTAACATACAGAATTATGAAGGAAGTATATTAAATTGAATAAATAATCAAAAAGTATCATTCAAATACTCTTGCAAAGTATAGTAGCACTTGTCAATCAATAAATATTTAATTCTATTACAAAAAATGTTGTCACTGAGAATTCATTATCTCATTCGGCAATTTGTTGTAGAGAGACAAAGCATTGTAAGCCGGGGTTTTTGTATTTAGAAAATTTATGTTTTGGCATCCACAGCTGTCCTCCGAATCTTGTACTTTATGTATGTGTTGAAGCAATCGTTTCGAAGGACTCGAGGTTATTTCTTGCAAACTCAACACATTTAAAAATATAAATACATGGCACAGTCAACAGTTTTTCTCTTATAAAAACCGGTTTGCAACTATCTCTATCGTCCATGTCGAAGATGAGTCTCAAAATACGCTTTTGGCCCACAAAAACTCAATTTAAGTCTGTACCGCGCCCCCTTGCTCTTATGTTGAATGATATATGTGAAAATGTCATGGCAAAATAAGTGCTCAATGAAGTTTCTTTTGTTACACAGGATTTCATTTGTTTGATTGCAAATAATGCTGAATTGAGTTTATTGCAAACACTATTGATGTGCTCATCAAAATTCAGACGTTCGTCTAATAGAGTTCTCAAAAACTTTACTTTTTGTAACATAACTATTTTCCCACTGAAGATTATTTCTTTTGGTATATTATCTTTCCTTTTAAAAAATTTCATAGATGCTGACTTCTCAGGGTTCAGAATGAGTCTGTTTCGGTCACACCAAGATGCAGAAGTATCAATGATTTTGGTAAACTTAACTAGTTAATTGTCGATATTAGAACTTGTTACTGTGATCGTAGTGTCATCAGCAAACATAGTTGAGTGGCAGTCTTTCATGTGTTCGGGTAAGTCATTAACAAATAGCACAAATAATAATGGACCCAAAACCAAACGTTGTAGTATACCCATTCCAACATTTTGTTCACTCGACGTTTCAGTATTATTTGACAGTCATACAACGGTTTTCCATATATAATTTCAACCAAGTTGAAATATTTTCCAGAAAATCAAGTGCAGCTGTCTTATGGGTTAGGAAATCCGAAGATACCGTGTCAAAAGCCTTCGATAGATCGAAAAACAGACTGATAACAAGGTTATTAGCGTCCATTTCTGCATAAATGAAATTGAGAAAATAGTAACTTGCTGTTTCGATAAAATAATTTTTTCTGAATCCATGTTGATTATTACATAAAAGTTTGTTTCCTTCCAAATAATAAACTATCATGTTAGCTACCACTTTCTCAAATAGCTTGGAAAAGGAACAAATCAGCGAAATTTGTCTATAATTAT
Organism: Gonioctena quinquepunctata; assembly: GCA_018342105.1. NCBI lineage: Eukaryota > Metazoa > Arthropoda > Insecta > Coleoptera > Chrysomelidae > Gonioctena > Gonioctena quinquepunctata. The sequence goes on along the minus strand of JAFIRS010003813.1, from coordinate 90,575 downwards.
CAGTCTCATTTTTAAAACCTTTTTCATAGAGAGGTATCACTAAAGGCTACTTGAATTCGATGGGAAACTATCCTCGCATGTAGGACTGATTCATCAGATAAGTGAGGGGATCAATTATGAGGTCAAATACATCTTTGATGACGATTATAGATAGTTCGTCTATACCACTTGAATTTTTTATTTTTTTCAGAGCATTATATATTTCTAGTTCGAATATAGGTTTATTCGGGAAAGGATGAGTGATTATAAAAAATTTACAAATAGTACAGGGTAGTGATAGAGTTTACCCAAAGTGACTATTTAGACTCAATTCCGTTTAGAAAAATAGTCAGCAAATACTTCTGCTACATCATCAACAATTTTTTGATGAATAGTACAGGGAAGTGATAGATTTTGCCCAAAATGACTATTCAGACTTGATTCCGTAGCCTTAGAAAAATATTCAGCAAATACTTCTGCTACATCATCAACAATTTTCGAATTATGCTTCAAAGAGAATTAATTATTTTCCATGTCTCTTTGGTTTTATTCTGAGCAGCATTTTAAATTTATTGAAAGTAGTTTGTTTTCGTTTTCCTTATCGCTGACTTGTGCTCCATCAACCTATTTCTATACATTCCTATTGAATGAGGATCAACTACCTGGAAGGTAATGCATAGTTGGAACAAATCTCTTGAATATTTGCCCTCTTTGATAATGTCATTTGAAATCCAGGCATTGTTACATTTTTTAACTGAGAAAGGTTTTCTTGGGCATGACACATCGAAAATGGGAGAGATTTTGGAAAGAAAGAGAAACCTTGATTTATGCACATATCGTACAGGGTTGGATACCAACTGATAATATTGGGTCCAGTTCTGAATTCATTCATATTACTATTATGTACTTGCAACATTTCAACGAGTGGTTCTTTGTCAGATTTTCTTTTTTTAATTTCACATTCTAGATCCTCAAGAGTACCTATATGAGATAGGTGATCAGCAATATTAGGTTGTATTGAATGACAGAAAAAGTAGTCACCATGTAGGCAATACAAGTGCGACTCGTATGACCGTTCGCATTGGTAAAATTTTTTGTTGGGCTCCCTATAATGATATTTAGTTTGAATGAGTTGACAAGATCCATGAGCGAGTTTGTATTTATATCTTTCGAAAAATAGTTAATATTAAAGTCTCCACATAATATAATATTGGAAGACTTCGCCTCAGCAATTTCCAGTGTATGTAATAGACAATCGAAAAAAATATCAACATTGTTATTGGGAGCCTTATAAGCAGTTATTATAACAACTTCAGACAAGTTCACTCTGTAGCAAATAGCATATATTTCAACTTGACATTCGCTAGATAATTTTCTAATTGGTACAATTTCATTGAAGTTAATACAGCTCCTAACAAGAACTCAAGAGCCACCTCGGATATGCTCTTCTCTACAAGAAATTGATCCCATATAATACTCTCAGAAATAAACATCCCTCAAACAATCATTAGTTAACCAATGTTCAGATAAACACATTGTTACACAAAAATAGCTCAATTGAGTTCAAATTTAATAATTCACGAACAGTGATACCGCTCTCTTTAGTAGCCCAATTGTTGATAAGTCAGTGGATCATTGCTGACTGGTATCAGAGGTCTGGAGCTACTTGGGAGAGTATGGAATATAAAAAATCACTCTAATAAATGGGATTCAGTGCTTCCATGTTTTGATCCACATCATATATTTCCGAGAAAAATATTTGAATATTATCTTCTACGATAGCTACAGACAAGGGAGAATGTAGTTCCTGAACTGCAGCAGGCACGGAGATGTCACAGGTTGGAATAAATGTTGAAGTTTTGCACAAAAGTTCGATGTGAGAAATGGAATCCACTATACCGGAAACCGTTTTCAAACTGTTGAACTTTCTTAGTTGATACTTATTGATATCTACAAAATTAAATATACCTTCACTACATGCATTGAATTTGTACAAAAACTCATATAGTTTTGTATTGAACTCATAGATGAATTCATTATTTGGGTTGTCACTGAAAACATACGGAACAGATGCAAAACTAACATTGGTATGAGCACATTGCTTAAGTTTGTCACGAGTGTTTCTGGAATACGGTGCTTTATTTTTAGCAATATAATTTCGTCCACCTACTACAATGACACGATCTTGAAAACTGAAATTACTTGCCAAAGTTTCCATACTCTTTATCACTTGATGCAAGAGTGCACCCGGTTTCTTCACTGAAAAAATTTCATAGAGACTTTTGTCCAGACATCTCTTGAGTTGGAAAGACACCTCTGTATCATCCGTTAATAAAAGAATTTGTCTCTTATTGAGGGTACCGTGATTGATAGGAGTAGAATCATTACCAGTTGAATTATTTGTGCTACCCTCTGTAGCTGGTTAGTTATATTGCATTGTTAAGGCACGTTAACTTCACTAAGCGATGTTGGTATGACTAATGTATGGTTGGAATGATTATTGATACCCTAAGGCTCAGACGTTGCCTTCACGTAACTGACAGACACGCCACTGGTCAATTGTTCAAAATTTGTAGAAGTTGATGCATTTATTATACCGAAACCTGTCTGCGTTGCCTTATTACTAGTCTGTATATTCATTTTAACTTTAGCGTTTTTGTTTAGAAATTCAATCTGTTCCTTCAATCGTCAATAATTTTTTGCTGTTTTTTTATTAAGTCAGACAGCTCTCCTTCAGTTTTCATAGCATACTGCATGAACGCGTTCTTATCAAATTTCAGTTTTTCGATATATTTTGTTTTCAAGTCGCTATCTTGTACCAGTTCACTTATAGTTTTTTTCTACGATACTTTTATCACTATCCTCGTCCCTGCAATCACTGTTTATAAGATCTTTGCAACAGATTGAAATGTGGAGAAGGGGCAAAGGTTAGTCTCTGGTGATGGACCTACTTTACGATAAACGATTACTTCCAGAATGTTCGAGTCGTCAGGTGTTTGTTGGTAAAGTGAGAGGAACAAGCTCGAGGTCGTCTTCGATGGAGCATACTACTGGGAACGATTAATAATAATAATAATAATTCATTAACCACTTTGGTACATCAGGGTACAAATGGTGGGCCAGATAAAAGGTATACAAATATATAAAACAACATAAAAAAACATTAAAAAAATTACAGCCTAACATACAGAATTATGAAGGAAGTATATTAAATTGAATAAATAATCAAAAAGTATCATTCAAATACTCTTGCAAAGTATAGTAGCACTTGTCAATCAATAAATATTTAATTATATTACAAAGAATGTTGTCACTGAGAATTCATTATCTCATTCGGCAATTTGTTGTAGAGAGACAAAGCATTGTAAGCCGGGGTTTTTGTATTTAGAAAATTTATGTTTTGGCATCCACAGCTGTCCTCCGAATCTTGTACTTTATGTATGTGTTGAAGCAATCGTTTCGACGGACTCGAGGTTATTTCTTGCAAACTTAACACATTTAAAAATATGAATACATGGCACAGTCAACAGTTTTTCTCTTATAAAAACCGGTTTGCAACTATCTCTATCGTCCATGTCGAAGATGAGTCTCAAAATACGCTTTTGGCCCACAAAAACTCAATTTAAGTCTGTACCGCGCCCCCTTGCCCTTATGTTGAATGATATATGTGAAAATGTCATGGCAAAATAAATGCTCAATGAACTTTCTTTTGTTACACAGGATTTCATTTGTTTGATTGCAAAGAATGCTGAATTGAGTTTATTGCAAACACTATTGATGTGCTGATCAGAATTCAGACGTTCGTCTAATAGAGTTCCCAAAAACTTTACTTCTTGTAACATAACTATTTTCCCACTGAAGACTATTTCTTTTGGTATATTATCTTTCCTTTTAAAAAATTTCATAGATGCTGACTTCTCAGGGTTCAGAATGAGTCTGTTTCGGTCACACCAAGATGCAGAAGTATCAATGATTTTGGTAAACTTAACTAGTTAATTGTCGATATTAGAACTTGTTACTGTGATCGTAGGGTCATCAGCAAACATAGTTGAGTGGTAGTCATGTGTTCGGGTAAGTCATTGACAAATAGCACAAATAATAATGGACCCAAAACCGAACGTTGTAGTACACCCATTTCAACATTTTGTTCACTCGACGTTTCAGTATTATTCGACAGTCATACAACGGTTTTCCATATATAATTTCAACCAAGTTGAAATATTTTCCAGAAAATCAAGTGCAGCTGTCTTATGGGTTACGGAATCCGAAGATACCGTGTCAAAAGCCTTCGATAGATCGAAAAACAGACTGATAACAAAGTTATTAGCGTCAATTTCTGCATAAATGAAATTGAGAAAATTTAAATAACTTTTTCTGAATCCATATTGATTGATTTGTTGAAAATATGAACAGGATGTTCATAAAATCAGATGTGGAATCATCTGCGACTGAAAGATAAACAAAAAATAACTTCATTTTTATCGTGGATTTTTCAATTCACAGAAAAATATTTCTATCAATATTCAATTGAGAATGTTTTCCTTTTCACCATGTTGATTATTACATGAGAGTTTGTTTCCTTCCAAATAATAAACTATCCTGTTAGCTACCACTTTCTCAAATAACTTGGACAAGGAACAAATCAGCGAAATTTGTCTATAATTATCAGTCTCATTTTTAACACCTTTTTCATAGAGAGGTATCACTAAAGCCTTCTTGAATTCGATGGGAAACTATCCTCGCATGTAGGACTGATTCATCAGATAAGTGAGGGGATCAATTATGAGGTCAATTACATCTTTGATGATGATTATAGGTAGTTCGTCTATACCACTTGAATTTTTTATTTTTTTCAGAGCATTATATATTTCTAGTTCGAATATAGGTTTATTCTGGAAAGGATGAGTGGTCATAAAATTTTTACAAATAGTACAGGGTAGTGATAGAGTTCACCCAAAGTGACTATTTAGACTTAATTCCGTTTAGAAAAATAGTCAGCAAATACTTCTGCTACATCATCAACAATTTTTTTATAAATAGTACAGGGTAGTGATAGATTTTGCCCAAAGTGACTATTTAGACTTGATTCCGTAGCCTTAGAAAAATAGTCAGCAAATACTTCTGCTACATCATCAACAATTTTCGAATTATGCTTTGAAGAGAATTAATTATTTTCCATGTCTCTTTGGTTTCATTCTGAGCAGCATTTTGAATTTATTTTGAAAAGTAGTTCGTTTTCGTTTTCCTTATCGCTGACTTGTGCTCCTTCAACCTATTTCTATACATTTCTATTGAATGAGGATCAACTACCTGGAAGGTTATGCATAGTTGGAACAAATCTCTTGAATATTTGCCCTCTTTGATAATGTCATTTGAAATCCAGGCATTATTACATTTTTCAACTGAGAAAGGTTTTCTTGGGCATGACACATCGAACATGGTAGAGATTTTGGAAAGAAAGAGAAACCTTGATTCATGCACATATCGTACAGGGTTGGATACCAACTAATAATATTGGATCTAGTTCTGAATTCATTCATATCACTATCATGTACTTGCCATTCCAACATTTCAACGAGTGGTTCTTTGTCAGATTTTTTTTTGTTAATTTCACATTCTAGATCCTCAAGAGTAACTATATGAGATAGGTGATCAGCAATATTAGGTTGTATTAATCGACAGAAAAAGTAGGCAATACAAGTGCGACTCGTATGACCGTTCGCATTGATGAAATTTTTTGTTGGGCTCCCTATAATGACATTTAATTTGAATGAGTTGACAAGATCCATGAGCGAGTTTGTATTTGTATCTTTCGAAAGATAGTCAATATTAAAGTCTCCACATAATATAATATTGGGAGACTTTGCCTCAGCAATTTTCAGTGCATGTAATAGACAATCGAAAAAAATATTAACATTGTTATTGGGAGCTTTATGAGCAGTTATTATAACGAGTTCAGTCTGTAGCAAATAGCATATATTTCAACTTGACACTCGCTAGATAATTTTCTTATTTGTACAATTTCATTGAAGTTGATACAGCTCCTAACAAGAACTCAAGAGCCACCTCGGATATGCTCTTCCCTACAAAAAATTGATCACATATAATACTCTTTAAAATAAACATCCCTCAAACAATCATTAGTTAACCAATGTTCAGATAAACACATTGTTACACAAAAATAGCTCAATTGAGTTCAAATTTATTAATCCACGAACAGTGATACGGCTCTCTTTAGTAGAGCCCAATTGTTGATAAGTTAGTGGATCATTGCTGACTGGTATCAGAGGTCTGGAGCTACTTGGGAGAGTATGGAATATAAAAAATCTCTCTAATAAATAGGATTCAGTGCTTCCATGTTTTGATCCACATCATATATTTCCGAGAATAATATTTGAATATTATCTTCTACGATAGCTACAGGCAAGGAAGAATGTAGTTCCTAGACTGCAGCAGGCACGGAGATGTCACAGGTTGGAATAAATGTTGAAGTTTTGCACAAAAGTTCGATGTGAGAAATGGAATCCACCATACCGGAAACCGTTTTCAAACTGTTGAACTTTCTTAGTTGACACTTATTGATATCTACAAAATTAAATATACCTTCACTACATGCATTGAATTTGTACAAAAACTCATATAGTTTTGTATTGAACTCATAGATGAATTCATTATTTGGGTTGTCACTGAAAACATACGGAACAGATGCAAAACTAACATTGGTATGAGCACATTGCTTAAGTTTGTCACGAGTGTTTCTGGAAGACGGTGCTTTATTTTTAGCAATATAATTTCGTCCACCTACTACAATGACACGATCTTGAAAACTGAAATTACTTGCCAAAGTTTCCATACTCTCTATCACTTGATGCAAGAGTGCACCCGGTTTCTTCACTGAAAAAATTTCATAGAGACTTTTGTCCAGACATCTCTTGAGTTGGAAAGACACCTCTGTATCATCCGTTAATAAAAGAATTTGTCTCTTATTGGGGGTACCGTGATTGATAGGAGTAGAATCATTACCAGTTGAATTATTTGTGCTACCCTCTGTAGCTGGTTAGTTATATTGCATTGTTTAGGCACGTTAACTTCACTAAGCGATGTTGGTGTGACTAATGTATGGTTGGAATAATTATTGATACCCTGAGGCTCAGACGTTGCCTTCACGTAACTAACAGACACGCCACTGGTCAATTGTTCAAAATTTGTAGAAGTTGATGCATTTATTATACCGAAACCTGTCTGCGTTGCCTTATTACTAGTCTGTATATTCATTTTAACTTTAGCGTTTTTGTTTAGAAATTCAATCTGTTCCTTCAAATCGTCAATAATTTTTTGCTGTTTTTTTATTAGGTCAGACAGCTCTCCTTCAGTTTTCATAGCATACTGCATGAACGCGTTCTTATCAAATTTCAGTTTTTCGATATATTTTGTTTTCAAGTCGCTATCTTGTACCAGTTCACTTATAGTTTTTTTCTACGATACTTTTATCACTATCCTCGTCCCTGCAATCACTGATTATAAGATCTTTGCAACAGATAATTTGAAAGCCATATTGATTAGAATTATTTTCAATGGATAAATCCTAACCTCACCAACACACGGCACTGATTAAGGAATATTGTGAACTGGGTGAATCATGCGGCTTCAGATAACAGATGTCCAATCCAGCTAGCCGAGCTTTTATTCCTCAAATATATTTGATAGCGCCTTTACTAATAATCTGGGCAACTAGCGGCACACCAATTAATTTTTTCATGATTGTACCAGGAACGCTTTGGAAGTAAAAACACTGGTAGTGAATACATTTTCCATTTGCCGGGCTGTGCATATGAACACTCCTCGTAATGCTCTTATTTTTATTGCCGTTCCAATTGGGATTAGAATAACTATATATAATAGGTTAAGTTGAAATGCATATGTAAATAACTAAATAAATAAATATTCTTTAAATTTTGGATTGGATCATCAAATATCACACAACGAAGATGTGCTCGATGTCATAAGTGTGTAACGCATATGTTGTACCTCTGAATAAACTAATTGTCACCAAATTTGTATTATCAGTAATTTACGTAGTCAGTTCCATCAGAGCCTATCGTATGAGATGTTATCAATTATTTGTTTCTCCGAAAATGTATTCTCACTAACTATATCAACTAAAACTCAAAAGGGGATATAAGTTATGTTGTTCAAAGTAGTTCCAGGATCTAATGGGATAGGTACTCCCAGGTTCTAATGCGATTGCATTATCGTATTGACATTACGATGAATCAAGCATTCCAATTTTACGTAAATGTGCTGTAAAGTATCCATGGTTTGATTTGAGTGAAGTTATACTTGTTGGGTATCTTTTATCTGCCGAAACTCGAAGGTATGGGGTACTTTACAAGGGACGGTTGGGTGTATTCAATGATAATGACTTTTTCACTTTTTTGTTCCCATTCTATTACCAGGATACGTTATCAAACAATTATTTGTATGTGGAAACATGTTGGATATACTCAAGTGTAGAAGCTTGCTTGGCAGCTAGATCGACTCTTTGATTGCCCCTTATACCGAAATGACCTATTGTCCAAAAAAAGATTATGCGACAGTTATTCTTGAAAATCGTGGTGTATGGATTTTTTATTCTGCAGATTTAGTCATTGTAGAAGGATTTTGTTATACCTGGAAAAATAATTCCCTGATCTCCCGTCCGAAAATTCACAGGGCCCTCAAAAAGAAAAAAAATCAATATTTTTTTCTACCATTTTAAAGACTGTAAGTGAAAAAAGTTTTCCATATTTCCAGTCATATATCGACTACTGAAAAAATAATTCTTTGATCTGCGGTCCCAAAATATACACGGCCCTCAAAAAGAAAAAAATTCAATATTCTTTCTCGACTACTTTGCAAACGACTGTCAAAATAAAAAATATATTTTCCACTAGTTTTTCACCAGAAAAATAACAGGATGTTAACAGAAGACAAAGGCATATATTTTTCGAATTAAAAACGTTCTCAGATATCTATACAAACTTATTCAAGTACATAAACGACAAGGAAATTTTCCAGGTGAATAATAATAATTTTTTATTATAAATATGTGTTGGACCAAGTAGAATAGCAGATGCATAGTCACCAACTTAAAATCTAGCTCTTGAACGGCTCATGGGCAGGTCCGGGCCATCTAGCTACAATATTATTGATTTTTGACCTCGTGAAACATACCAACTGAACGTTATTGAAAAATATATTTTTCATTATTCGACCCGACAGACGGATTCCTGTCCAAATTTCTATATCCCCTAATTTTTTTCTGCCTGAAATCTCTCGTCCGCTAGAATGTCTTTTTTCCTATGTTTCTTTGTGTTGTTCCATATACGACCTTTGACTCTGCCCGCTTCCTGTTAAAACCTGTTACCGAGTAATTCTGTTTTTCCGATATACCGTTATCCCGTTTTCCTGTTATCCCGCTTTCCCGTTATCCTAATTTTCAGTCTCGTTTTTTCGTTATCTCGTTTTACCGTAATCCCGTTACCCTATTATCCTGTTTTTCCGTTATCCTGTTTTCCATTTACCCCGATTTCTCGTTTTTCGGTTATTTCGTTTTCCCGTTATCCCTTTATCCAGTTTTCCCCTCATCCCGTTTTTCCGTTATCCCATTACCCAAATCGGTCCAGCCGTTCTCAACTTATGAGCTTACCAACACAAACCGACATACATTTTCATTATATTTTCCTGAAAACTAGGACGAAGAAATTTCTAATAGCTGCTCTGAAAATCCTTTCATTTTTCTAAAAACTTCATTCGGAGTATTACGAACATTCAACAAAACGATTGGCCAAATCGGTTCAGCCGTTGTTTCTATAAAATAAAAATAAATGTCCAGGATTCGTTCCTGTGACCTTCCTTGGTAGACGACAGTGTAGCCGCTGAGCTCTTTGGTAATAAACGACTCGATAGTCTTTTACTTCGCCAAATTTCTAATATACCTGAATTTTCCAATTTCCGGGAAACATTCCTAGTTTCCACATCAACCATCCGCGGGCTATTACGAACATTAAAAAGAAATACCAAATAGATGCAGCCGTTCTCACGTTTTGCATTGCAAAGAATCGAGATTAATTTCTATTATATAGATTTTCATAGTTTCTCCATCTTCCCCACCTGGGAATGTTAATTTTTATTCAATTTGATTCCCTTCAGATTCAAACAGTTGATGCATAAATAATATGCATTATACTCACCTGATAAACAAATTTTAATGTGAGGAAATCGCCCTCTAGTAGTCTACTCGACAATTTGAAAATGGTCTAAAATAGAGATACTGCTCTTAAAATTATGTGTGATAGCTCATTGGATCCAGAATAACGCATAGAAAAATGTGCCGAAAGCGTGTATTAGCACATAAAAAATTGCAAAAGTTATAAACAATTGAAGATGAAAAAAAAATGGCATATCGTTTTTTGCTAAATTTCATGAACTATTGATATTTAAAAAATTTCAAATAAAATTCTGAAGGAGGAGGAAATTTCCAATAAAAAACTCTGAACTCCCGGAACTCTATCTCCATGATTTATAATTTTAATTTAACGCTGAAAATGGGTCTCCGAGCGATATTTTTAGGTTGCGCGCGCGGCGTCAAAAGCGAGTACGACACATTAATTGATTTATTTAAAGTATTAAATATTTTTTTTTTTAAAGAATCATGGTGTATTCGGAACACTATAATAATTATTCCTTTGGAAATTTTACTTAACGTTAATTTTTCAACAAGTTAAACGATTGTTAACTAACAAAATTTTCTCGAACTTCTGTGTTAATTGTAAATGAAAAAAAATTTTAAATAATTGTCGTAAAAAAATTTCGCTCCGTAGAGCCTCTCTTATAAACATACTCAACAAGATCAGGCCATAAAAGTTGAAAAAATATTCATACTTTATTTATAATAATTTTTGTACTTGAACAAAAACCAAAAAATCCAAGTAATGTTGTTAAACAATTTTTTTTTTTAATATATATTATCGTTTTTTTATTAATAAAGATATGAATTGATTTGCAAAAAAAAAAATCCGTCATTTGCTGATACATTTTTTATAAACAAATTGATTATTTCAATATTTTTGAAAAAACTTTTTCCACAACTTCATTATATTACAAATATAATGATTTTTGAAAAACAAATTTTTTCTTAATAACAATTTCTAATTGTTTATAATCGTTTTTTTTATATTTCTATTGTCTAAATAATTAGTTGAGAAATTATTTCTTTTCAAAAATCATAATTGACAGTCCTCTATGAAGTTACGAAATTTTTTTTTTTTTTATCAACAATTCCATTGTTTATTAACTACCAATTTGTAGAACTTAATTTTTTACTTTGTTAGATTTTTTTTCTGAAACTTCCAAAATTTACAAAAACAACCATATATAACAAAGTATAGAAAAAAAAATGAATTTTTATTGTACTTTGGGAATTGGAATTGGGAAAAATTGGGAAATTTTTCTTTCTATACTTCAATGTATATGGTTGTTTTTGTAAATTTTTGAAGTTTCTGAAGAAAAATCTAACAAAGTAAAAAATTTGCTTATAACAAATTGGTAAGTTAATAAACAATGGAATTGTTGATAAAAAAAACTTGTTTTTTGTTCATCCATAGAGGACTATCAATTATGATTTTTAGAAAAAAAAAAAAAACTAATTATTCAAACAATAGAAATATAAAAAAAACGATTATGAACAATTAAAAATTGTTATTGAAGGAAAAAAAAAATTTTCAAAAATCATAATATTTGTAATATAATAAAGTTGTGTAGAATTTTTTTTCAAAAATATTGAAATAATCAATTTGTTTATAAAAATTGATCAACAAATGGAGGGAAGTTTTTTTTTTGCACATCAATTTATATCTTGTATCGATGAAAAAACGATAATATGATGATTAAGAGAACAATTTTTTTTTTCAACAACATTACTTGGATTTTTTAGTTTTTGTTCAAGTACAAAAATTATTATAAACAAAGTATGGATATTTTTTCAACTTTTATGACGTGATCTTGTTGAGTATGTATATAAGAAAGGCTGTACGAAGCGGAAAATTTTTACGACAATTATTTAAAAAAAAAATTTCATTTACAACTAAGACAGAAGTTCGAGAAATTTTTGTTGGTTAACAATCGTTTAACTTGTTGAAAAATAAACTTTTAGTGAAATTTCCAACGGGAATGAATTATTCATAGTGTTTCGAATACACCATGATTTTTTCAAATAAAAAAAAAATATATTTAATACCTTAAATAAATTAATTAATGTGTCGTACTCGCTTTTGACGCCAGAGATAGAGTTCCGGGAGCCCGAAGTTTTTTATTGGAAATTTCTTCTTCTTTCAGAATCTTTTTTTGAAATTTCTCAAATATCAATAGTTTATGAAATATTGGCAAAAAACGAAATGCCATTTTTTTTTTCATCTTCAATTGTTTATAACTTTTGCAATTTTTTATGTGCTAATACACTCTTTTGGCACATTTTTCCATGCGTTATTCTGGATTCAATGAGCTATCACAATAATTTCAAGAGCAGTATCCTATTTTAGACCATTTTCAACTTGTCGAGTAGACTATAGGTGATGATAATTATGTTCACATAATAGTACCTCTTCTGGACTTGATGGCATTTTATTAAATTGATTGTGTAGGGTAGGTTTCACTTCTGACTTTTTCTACAACTCTGAACACTGTACTTAGGTCCATATTCATAATATCACTAATGTTATCTGAACAAGACTTTCGTTGAAAGCTGATCGATAGGAGACACATTGTTATTCCTAAAAATAATAAATGTGGTGCAGGTGATCAGTTCCTTACAAAAATCTCACAAATAATAATAATAATAAATTATTTTATTGATTACAGAATGAGATTAAATCTGGGTTGTTATAATTCAGTTATCCTACATTCTTTTCAACGCAACCTAAGAAGAAGCAAAAAACATAAACATGTACATATAAAAAAAACAAATTTTTTGTAAATATAAACAGGTTGTTTAGTGGAAGTAATTGTTTTCCGTTAGATACTCACAAAAATACTCAATTTATATCGTGGATTTTTCAATTCTCAGAAGAATATTTATATTCTATATTAATTCATGAGGTGGAAAGGGAATAAACACATAGGATGAGTAAATATTTCAAAATGTATGGAGTTATTAAAATATGTTTGCTTCTGGCTTTTTTTATGTGTTGCTGATCTATTTTTGAATAGATGTGGTCTTCCGACTACATATTATTGAGAATAGTGATTTTGGATCCCTTCAACTAATGGAATGTTTTCGAAAATTTTCCTTACTTTCAAGTTAGTTCAAAATTCTCATCATGTTCGTTTAGACTGATCCCAAAAAATTAATTCAGCTTTTGTATTACTTCCGTAACTAGATCACCTTTTGATAATATTTCCAGTCCAAAAACTCCATGTTAATTTTTCCTACATATATCTCTTGATGTTGATATTGTTTTGTTCCCGTTGAGGGCATTTAGCTTCCAGAATCTGAATTATTTCGTTTTTATTTTTGAGTATAAGTTTTTATAATTTCGTTTTGTATCTCCTCTTCAATTCTATTGAAGTTTGACAAACAATTCTTCATTCGACAATTTGTCTTCTATGGGTATACTTCAAATTGATGACATTTTCTGCCATTGGCGTAATAACGGTAGGTCCTTATTTCAGTTTGAGCGACTCTGGCCTTCATGGTATCAGACTGTTGTTGGATTGTTTATCTTCACAGACGGATAATAGTGTTAGTTGAGGTTTTTAATCACGTTCTACAGGTTACAGGGTTTGATCAGGTTATATCTAACAATACTACTAGCACTTTTCATTCTGTAGATGGTACATTGATGATTTGTTTTGAAAACTAAGAGCACTCGATATACGTTGTTGACATATTAAAATTCCAACATATTTCATATTATTTTCAATAGTGATAATAGCACCGGATTAGTCAATCAAAACCGATGAAAAAAACAGGTTATCTATATCCTCAACATAATCATGCCTGATGTAATATCGCCGTGAAAATCCAAAATTGGTAATATCTAGGAAATCGATATCATGTTCCAAAAATAATTTCTGCCGATGGCCATAGGAGACAGTTCAAATTAAAAAAAATTGAATTCGTGGATCCTAGAATTTTACAAACTATGGAAAGTGGGGTTATATTTGCTAAGTAATAAGCATGGCTATAGCATTCAAGTGCCCACAAATAACCCCCTAACATTAATCGCACATATACACAATATTGACGTCGGCACAAATAAAATATGTGGGTTGAGCTGGATTAAAGCTTAAACCAAGCTTACGCACATTATGGCCATTAAGGTGACTACATGCATGCATCTTCATCTACTGTGAATTGAGAGAGGAAGTTACTTTTCGTATGCCATGAATTTACTGAACAGATAGAATGAAAATACACACGTTAAATTTCTACCTGCTCCTTCTAACCTACAATTGTTCGATATACTTTAGTCAACTTTAGGTAATCAATAAATGACCAATATCAAAGCGATATTAGTCATGCATGCCATTATCTCAGTGGATAAAATGTTCCAATACCGTTTACGTCAAAAGTGTCTTGTCAAATATTTATATATATAAATTATATATAAACATGAAAGGAAAAAATATCAAGGGGACTGTTGAAAACAAAATGGAAAAATTCAATGGAAAAATCCCTCAAAAAAAAATTTTTACCGTAGACACGTGTTTCGGGCTCTAGGCCCTCATCAGTACGGTGAAGAAGTGCAAGGATGAACACACTTGGTAGTAAACAACTTCTTCACCGTACTGATGAGGGCCGAGAGCCCAAAACACGTGTCTACGGTTGAAATTATTTTTTATTATTTCTATGAGGCGCCGTTCACGTCAAAAGTGTCTTGTCAAATATTTTCATATACCTATAAATATATGTAAACATGAAAGGAAAAAATATCGAGGGGACTGTTGAAAACAAAATGGAAAAATTTAATGGACATAGCCCTAAAAAAAATGGAACCGCAGACACGTGTTTCGGGCTCTCGGCCCTCATCAGTACGGTGAAGAAGTGCAAGGATGAAAACACTTGGTAGTAAACAACTTCTTCACCGTACTGATGAGGTCCGAGAGCCAGGAACACGTGTCTACGGTTAAAATAATATTTAATTATCTTGTGGGCTATGTCCATTACATTTGTCCATTTTGTTCTTAACAGTCCCCTCGATATTTTTTCCTTTCATGTTTATATTCCTGGACCCGGATGTCACGCAGGTAGCTATGGCTGCATCCGTGATGACGTTGATTGTTGCTCTGAAATGCAGGGTCTGCTAACGGAAATCACAAATGTGCGGCTGGCTTCTGTTTGTTGACTCCGTTGAATTGTTGTTACCTACCAAGTGTTGTTCATCTCTGCACTTCTTTCACCGTACTGTTGAGGGCCGAGAGCCCGAAAAACGTGTTTTTTTTAGGGCTATATCCATTGAATTTTTCCATATATATATAAATAATATATTTGTTAAATGTAGAATATTTATCAAATATATATTCATACAGTTCGCAGCTAAATTGAGGAACAAATTCTAAATTATATATATATATATATATATATATATATATATATATATATATATATATATATATATATATATTTATAAATAATATATTTGTTAAATGTAGCAATATTTATCAAATATATATATATATATATATATATATATATATATTCATACAGTTCGCGGCTAAATTAAGGAACAAATTCTATATTTCGCAAGCAATGTACTTTAGACAAAAATCCTGAAAGAGGTCGATTTTTGTTTTTGAATGCCAATATTTGAATGTATATTCTAAAGACGTTATGTCACTGGTTTTGACGTGGTGACGTAATTGGTAATTTTGTTAGATTGAAATAGAGTCTTGTGATACTTCATCTGAAAGGTCCTTCAATACTGCATTCAATGATAATGAATAATTCGATTTGTTTATTCAGGCTGAACAAAAATTCATATTTTATTTAAATTTATTTTGTTGGATATGAAGTTATTCTCTTACTGAAATGAAATATTAATTTTTGTTCATCCTGTACAAACAAATCGAATTATTTATCATCATTGAATGCAGTATTGAAAG
Organism: Gonioctena quinquepunctata; assembly: GCA_018342105.1. Classification (NCBI taxonomy): domain Eukaryota; kingdom Metazoa; phylum Arthropoda; class Insecta; order Coleoptera; family Chrysomelidae; genus Gonioctena; species Gonioctena quinquepunctata. The sequence continues at coordinate 74,456 of JAFIRS010003813.1, read as the reverse complement.
ACCTTTCAGATGAAGTATCACAAGACATCTATTTCAATTTAAAAAAAATATCGATTACGTCACCACGTCAAAACCACTGACATAATATTCAAAAATCGGCATTTAAAAACAAAAATAGACCAATTTCAGGATTTTTGTCAAAAGTACATTGCTTGCGAAATATCGAATTCGTTCCATAATTTAGCCGCGCACTGTATATAAATATATATAATTTCCAGTCGATATATTTGATAATTGTAGCAATATTTATAATTTTGCGTTCCGATATATTTATTTTCGACCAAACACAATAATTTACATTTCAAGAATTACAAATATATGAAAATGTGAATTCCGATATATTTATAAATTCGATCTATTTTATGTCGCCAAGAGATGGCGAAACCGACACGATTTAGTACACGATCGAGCATATGGCAACAGGGCGGAGTCATTAGTACAGGAAGTGGCTAATAGATAGCAGTGGCACAGGCAGTGGTGGTTGTGCAATTGTCTACCTTCCTTTCGGTTGAGCTTGATCCATTGTATGAAAATGCTTAAGCAGAGTTTCCGTCTAGTTACGTGGTTCAGATTTGCCAAGATTATTGGTGTAGTTGCGAGTTCCATGTTTATTTTAACTCACATTATTACTTTTTCATGTATTTTTCTCAGAAAATAACCAATAAAAAATGTTTTTCAATTGAGATATAATTATTTATCTGAGAGTGCTAATCTGTGTGTACCCATTCAATGATTATTATACTTGTTTCGAAGATACTGAAAACGTTTTATCTTGTTGATATTCTAATTTTCACCACAACTGCATATAGAAGACATACTATTTGTAATAATTTACAGGGTATACCCAACTTTGATTGATATTGTGATATTTTTTATTTAACTGAAGCCCTCTTGGACGAAACACAGAGTAAGGGACCTCAAATCTGTGGAAGTATCCTATTGAGATCATTCTTAACGTGAACAATGATCTAAGAACCAGAGCCTGCCTATTAGTCTAGTCAACAAGTGCTTTTTGGACCAACTTTTTTCAGCAGTCTCCGAAAATTTTGATCGAGGTGTCATTCGTTTCGGAATGACATCTGGATGATTTCTGAAAAAAATTAAGTTCCGCTCGCAAAAATTGTGGAATTTATTAACAATTAACTAAAAAAAAGGGGCTTCGGTTTTTTGCAAATATCTCGAAAACTAATGGAGATTTCTCAAATCTGAAACAAAAGATTCAAAAAGAAGAGGAAATTTCCTAGAAAAATGGATTTTTGGAATTGTAGGATCAATATTTATAATTTTCCCAGAGGGATGAAAATACGGCTAAAAACGGGTACTCTGGCTTAGGCACTAACTGAACAGATGAATGAACAATAATCCGTTTGGAAAAATAATTTATCACAATTTTTCAATTAGTTATTCAATAGTTAATTAATAATTTTTTTCTGCTTGAACATGAACATTGCAAGTGTGATAATTGTTAAACTATAAATTTAAGATTTTTTTTCCTCTCTCGGAGCAATTCTTGGAAGGCTTCAGAATAAAACCCCGTTGGAGAAATTGGAAAATTTTCATTTTTCAGTTTTTTTTAAAATTTTTTTTAAAATTAAATATTGAATTAATCATTGAAAAAAATGTTTTTTGTTGAAATAAAAAATGATTTTTAATTTTTTTTATCTTCAATTGTTTAAAAATTTGTTGTTCATAGGATAATTGAATTTTTTTTATGGAATTTCAATCTCTGATACAAATTATGATTTTTGAGAGAAAAATTGTTTCATAAAAAAAATTTTTTTTAAATCTTTTTAATTATTATTTTTTTAATTTTTAAATATAAGTTCTCAATTTTCCTGGTTTTTATCCTTAAAATTATCTAATTTATGAACTAATCGAGATACGATGAAAATACTTGAGACTTCCATTAGATAAAAAACAAATTTAGCTGAAAAGTTTGGTTGTTACTTATTTATTTATTAAATTTATAGCAATTGTTAATGAAAAATACTCAGTCAGATTTTTGTTTTTGTTTCAATGCTTGGAATTTTTATCAGTTATAAAAAATATGACTACCTCATTCAAGTATCTTATCAATTATTGTTCATTACTCAACATTTTTACCTTTAACATTTTAATATCACTTAATTATACTTCGAACTCTGAATATTACTATGCGAACAAAAATTTTTTGCAGAGAAAGAATGATTTTTACATTGTTTTTCATTTAACAAAATTCATTTATTAGTAGTTATCAACATTTATAATATTTTTTTTTACATTTTATTTCACATTCAGTTTATTTTTTTGAACGTTTCTTTGATGGTGGCGCGTAGTCTACAGTTTCTTCTTGTGTTATGTTTTCATCGTTCTCATAGACTGTCATAAAGCAATATCGAAAGGTATGGCGAGCATGGCAAATATGGTAGGATTCAATGCAGAGAACTACAAATTTTCTGAATCAAATACAGTCAAAACTCTAATATCGACAGTTCCAACGGTAGATTTGGACGGTGAGAAAAAAGTTATAAATACTTTTTTATTATTTCAAAGAATTGCAGTTGTTATGATGAACGATAACTCCACGATAAATAACGCGCTCCTCTTTGAACTGGCCCCCTATCCAATGGCTTCATTTGACGATGAAGGCATAATGAGAGAAGCAAAAAAATCAGAGCTCTACGACGTTTTGAACTCTTCACCATTTAATTTATCGGAGTTAACTGAATGCCATTTTGTTGTATCGGAAACTAACTCATCAATTAAACAGGCGAGAGAAGACTCCGACACTCTCATCATTAAAACGGTTATAGATCTTGCTGAAAAACACCCCGATAAAAAAATAGTTGTGGTTGGAACCGACATTGATCTAGTTGCATTAATGATTGCATTGACACCTAGTCACTTGAATATTGTTATGTGGAAGCCACGTGCTTCTTCTAAACAACTAGATACAATATATGAAAGCATGAAGAATCAACATCTGAAAGATATTATACTCTTCGTTCATGCTTTTACGGGTTGTGATACAGTGAGCTCAATTTTTGGCAAAGGGAAGAAGAAATTATGGGATTTGATTATAAAAAACGATGGGATGAAGCAGTATGTGGAAAAATTCTATGATCCCTGTGCATCCATTGAAGAAATTAAGGAAGCTGGAGAAAGATTGATGCTGTCTCTGTATGGAGAATTTGAAACCGACGTAACTGCGAGTCAATGCCGTGTTTCCAAGTTTATGGAACTTTTGAAGAAGTCTAAAAAAGCCATCAATTTAGCGACTCTACCACCTACGTCAACAGCATTGAGTCATCATTCATACCGAGTGTATTACCAAGTTCAATATTGGCTTGGTAACAACGATCTCAATCCGGAAAATTGGGGCTGGATGAAGACAGAAACAATGTTTTTGCCAGTTCGAACAACCGATAAATTAGCTCCTGATGAACTTTTAAAAATTAGTTCACTGTAATTGCCTCAAAAATTGTTCAATAAGATGCGGATGCAGGAAGGCTGGTCTTTCATGTTCGTCTCTCTGCAAGCATTGTAAAGGAGAGAGTTGCGATAATTGCAAGAAGATAGCGATGGAAGATGATAATGACGAGTTCGGCGATGTTGATGAAGAAAACGCTTTACAAAATGAGAGTGGAGACGATAGTGCCTGTGCTGATTATGCCGTCTCTATTGGACAACTTGTGAAAACTTTGCTGGGGGACGAAGAGAACGATGAAAACATAAGACAAGAAGAAACTGTAGACTACGAGCCACCATCAATGAAACGTTCAAAAAAATAAACGGAATGTAAAATAAAATGTAAAAAAAAAATATTATAAATGTTAATAACTACTTATAAATGAATTTTGTTAAATGAAAAACAATGTAAAGATCAATCTTCCTTTCTAATACGCTAAGGCTAATGAACTCTGCAAAAAAATTTTGTTTACATAGTAATATTCAGAGTTCGAAGTATAATTAAGTGATATTAAAATGTAAAAATGTTGAGTAATGAACAATAATTGATGAGATACTTAATGAGGTAGTATATTTTAAATAGTTTATAAAAAATTTAAGCATTAAAGCAAAAAAAAAAAATTTCCCTAAGTATTTTTCATCAACAATTGCTATAAATTTAATAAATAAATGAGTAACAACTGAATTTTTCAGCTGAATTTGTTCTTTATCTAATGAATAATAAATAAGGTTCGGGTATTTTCATCGTATCTCGATTAGTTTATAAATTATAATGATTTTAAGGATGAAAAACCAGGTAAGAATGACAAAGTTACAGAGAACTTATATTTAAAAATTAAAAAAATTATGACAAAAAAAATTAAAAAAAAAAAAACATGTCTGTTTTTGTGACAGAAAGTAGAATAGAAAAAAATATAAGGTAAAAATTTATTTGTTTGTAACAAATTGTTTATTGCATAAACAATGAAAAATTAAATATTTTTTTTTTCTTTATATCAAGGAGAAAAACAATGATTTTTGAAGAAAAACTGGTTCCTTAATATTAATTAGAAGTTGGAGAAAATAATTGTTAATTAACAAATGCGTTTTTGAGCAATAAAAAAAAATTCATAGAACATATTTTTTTTAAATTATTATTTGTATCAAAGATTGATATTCCATTGAAAAAATTTCAATGATCTTATAAACAACGCATTTGTTTATAACAATTTTTCAAACAATTAGAGATACAATTTTTTTTAAATCATTTCTATGCAGTTTCTGACAACATAAAAACGGATCGTTGATGATATTTAAAAAAAAAAAATTTTTCAATGATTAATTCAAGTATTTAATTTTGCAACAACGAAAATTATTAATAAAAAACTGAAAAATGTTTTTTTTTTTATTTTTCCAACAGGATTCCATTCTTAAGCCTTTCAAGAATTGCTCCAAGAGAAGAAAAAAATCTTAAATTTATAGTTGCAATGTTCATGTTCAAGCAGAAAAATATTATTAATTGACTATTGAATAACTAATTGAAAAATTGTGATAATTTTTTTTTTCAAGCGGATTATTGTTTATTCATCTGTTTAGTTAGTGTCTGAATTTTTTCAATTTTTTTTTCATATTTAGTATGCTTAAATAATTTTTATTGTTAAAGGGTCCAAAGTGGGCGCGGCTTGCCCAAGCCAGAGTACCCGTTTTCGGCCGTATTCTCATCCCTCTGGGAAAATTATGAATATTAATCCTACAATTCCGAAAATCAGGACATTTCCTAGAAAATTTCCTCTTCTTTTTGAATCTTTTTCCAGATTTGAAAAATCTCTATTATTTTTTGAGATATTTGCAAAAAACCAAAGCCTCCTTTTTTTTAGTTAATTATTAATAACTTTTACAATTTTTGCAAGCGGAACTTTATTTTTTTCAAAAATCATCTAGGTATTATTCCTAATCGAATGACACCTCGATCATGATTTTCGGAGACTGCTGAAAAAAGTTGGTCCAAAAAGCACTTGTTGACTAGACATATAGAAAACTATCAAATAGCCTGTAGTACAGGTAACCGCTATTATTCATATGATAATGAGTACCAGAAGAAAATATTGTTTATTGATACTTTATTACCTATTTCATTCTCTTCCAATGATAAATTGATCATTTACCGCCCAAATAAGATACTTCGGAGTTATACATGTGTGCACCTGGAGAAATAAAGATTAAAAACCAATTACCTACTGCAAGTTTTTATTATAATGTTTACTATTTAGATTTATTCAGTTCACATTTGAAATATCCTATGAAGTTGCTTTCAGCAAATCTATGACTCAAGTGCAGTATGTACAATACCTACATTAATTTTTTTTTACCTGTAGCACTTCCTGACTTATTTTTGGCATACCGACCTAATTAATGATTCTTGATGAAGTTTATCCACATCGAGTGTAACAACAATCAATCACTGACTTCTATCACTCATCGATTCAAATATTTTCAAAATGTTTAACTGGGTAAACCCTATTTAATCACAGGTGGAGCTGAAGGTCTACTCCATTGAAATGTGTATATTGTTTGACAGAAATTAGCCACCATGCATGTCAACAAGAGGTCTTGCCATCTTCAGGTGTTCTCAAATGTTGTATACATGCATTGTGGCTAGTTTCTGTCAAGAATTATACACATTTCTACCTGCATAACCAGGACTCCACCTCGATGGACTATTTTCAAAATATTCAATCAGCTCATCAGACCAATTCTTCACGGTTGAAGACATATATTCAGGCTATTTAGAAAATTTTCGAATATTCTAAATTAAAAAAATAACCCATGAATATGAATACACATTCTACCTACGTGAATAATCTCATTACAACGTTACTAAACAAACAAATATTATTCTGGAAAGTGAGCTTAGATTAGTTATAACTATGGCACTTGGTGTCATTGAAAGTACCCAACTTTCAATTTTTTTACGGTATTTGACATCAAATTAAGCAGTGATTGATCAAATGAACTGTGGATTAACAGGACTTGTTCTAGCCAATTCTTTCATTGATATTGTTCTTCATGATACATATTATGTTGACGCACATTTTCATCATGTTCTTTCTATTTTTAATTCTGAGAATGCATGCTGATAAGTGCATTATCATTTGGCATTCGGCCAAATAATGTACCAATGGCTTTGCCTACCGCCGCATTGTTGCTATACTCCCTCTCAAATGAAGATTGTTTATATAATTACAGTACAACGGTTTTTATTCAACATTGAACAGGTAACGATAAATTCCGTTGGAAACTACACTTGAATTGATGAACATGGGTTGGAGGACATACAGCTTCATTATGAAAAATCAATCAATTTGTACATAAAATCAAATAACCATCCAAACTCCGTTCTATTGCCCTGTTCGAAATTCGCTGCGATGACAAATGCCAGCAATTCACAAAGGAGTGAGACATACTAACTGCAACCGGCGTATAAGGAAACAATGGTTGTTGTCGGTATGTCGGTTTTCTCGTGTGGTTCAATGGATGCATTCAATTTATTATGAGTGCACCAACAACACGATCGTTTGGAATTCAACGGTTCGAAAACACAATCTATGTCGACAAGGACTCGAATTCGTGAGGCTGTTATGTTGTCGGAATTGATCTTGTTTCTGGAAGTGGGTACAATGATAAGGCTTCCGAAGAAATTGAAAAATGTTGGGAATGTCGGACATTATTCCGTGAATAAAATTTGCATCATGAGCTGGAATCTAGTGACGTACAATATTCAACTTTTTCACGAAATGAAAGCTATGTTTCTTCTATTAGTATTATGAAACAATGGAATAGTGGCCAGTGCAGCATAAATTGTATTATTTCATTTGATCAGAGAACGAAGAGATATGGTGTGGATTGCTTGAGTCTTGATCCCTAGACTCCAGTGAATTGAATTGAGTTTATTGAGTTCAGAAATATTTACATTATCATGAAACACGTCAAAAAAATAGGACATTAGTCGAAATATGGGAATAAAAATATTTGAAGATTAAAATATAAAACACTAGGTGCATACGTAAAAATTTTATTATCTGGTTGTTGTGAAGATGACTCTGCCTTTGATTAGCTTGAAATATTCATTAAATAAGTAAATACAGTTTTCTGCCAAAACTTTGAAAATTTCATCATAAATTTGGGAAGTGACACATCACGAAATTCGGTTGGTAATGAATTGAACCATCCAGTAGCTTTCTTCTCTTCTTCTTCTTGGATTTCCGACTCCTTTTGGTATCACTTTCTCCAGATCAGGTATTGTATAACTTCACAAACATTTAATAGTAATCATCAGATATATAAATATTCAGAATCACATACAATGATAGACAAAAAATTCGGAATCTCTTCCAGATCAGGTATTCTGTCTTTCCGACAAATCCGTTGTCATCTGGCCTGGTCACCATCGTAGAGAAAGAGATACTAGTAGAACTTCACATGTATTTAAATTGCTTTACAAATATGCAAATATTTCAGCCCATAACTATGGCTGAACACGCACATGAAGATAAACCTGACCCCCAACCACGAGGACGCCAACAGTCCTCACCCACGGTCAGGTGGCGACTATCCAGTAGCTTTGTTTGTGTGACTACGTAATCTAGTGTGTGGTTGCAATAGCATAGAATTATTTCTTGTGTCGTGTCTGTGAAGATCGGATTGTGCTTGATAATCGGTGATTGTTTTTTTATGAACAATAAGTTGTGGTACAGAATAGTCGAGAATATGGTCATAATTTTCAGTTTTTCAACTTTCCATTCAAATCATTCATGTACGTTTTAGCCAATCAAAACATTATTAGAGTGAACATTTTTTGATAGTTCTAACAATCATTCAAATTTTGTTATTTTGTGTCATATGAAACAATTTCACCCGATCATGTCAACATTACACTGATAATTGCATTCAGTGCAATTATCAATCACTATGACAACACGATTGAGTTTGAAAACTTCATTCCAAATAAATTTCAAAATGTCACGTTTTGGCAATGCGAATGTTCAAATTATAAATGCCCTAATCGAAAAAAAAAACAGAAATACAACCTACAGTCACAAATATGTTTGGGGAATATTTATGGAATTTTGCTGCGAACGAGAATATGAATTAAATGAACATAGAAGCTTAGAAGAATTGGCTGAAAGATTGGGCGTTGATACTAAAAGAAAGACGGGACCGAATTTAAAGAAGCAACGGTGAAGATAATGTGGAACGTTTTGTGCAAACTTTTGCAAGAAAAGTACAATAAATACTATTATATTATGATTGGCCCATTTGACGATATAGTATTCAAACCGGCTCGAGATGCCCCCGATGCAATCAGGAAGAAACTACAAGCAGATCCATGTAAACGTAAGTCCAGTTCAGTTTCGTTAAATTCGTCTGAAGATAACAAAATAATATTGCTATGCGATGAAAATACTCCTGAAGGTCTTATGCGTGAATTTTACCATATTGCTGCTGTAGAATTAGCGTCGCGAGGAGAAAGGCAGTTGGATTCTTTTCAAATCGAGAGAAATAACGATGACTCTCCAACTAATGGCATTGAATACAATCCGGTGTTTAGTAAAACGTGCCAAGGTAGTTCTAAAAGCTGACACTAGTGGTAAATGGTTGGTTTTCAATAGTGAAAGACAAAGCTGCTTTGTACGTCTTTTTCATAAACTGATATCAAAACGAGGCGACAATATTACCTCACCACGACTGTTCTTGAAACCAAATCGACACTGGAAAAATTAAACTGACAAATGGTACGATAATGTACCTCTTGGAAGAAATACAATGGATGAATGGACCGAATCTGCTGCTGAGGCAATTGGCTTGAATGTAGGGACAAAAAGATAACAAATCACTCGAATAGATCAACTGCTGTTAGCAAATTGGCAAGAAGTGGTGTAGATTCTATAGAACCATACTTAAATCTCGATCACGAACACCACAACAATATCATAAATATTATGCGTGGTAATAGATGTTAAGTTGAATTTTAATAATTGTACTTTCACTAACTGTACTCTCAATAAATAAATAAATGTATGGGGTCGGCTTTAGAATAGCCCCATGGTAAATCCTGCCTGTCGTAAGAGGCGACTAAAAGGATAACCGTAGGTGGAAGATGGTCTCATCGCCCGGTGAAATACCACCATATCGACTTTGTGTGCTGTGAAATGGATTCCATGTTTCAGTGTTCGGTCGATACTTTCCGGTCTCCCTCTTTCCTTTTCCCCAATTCCTCCTTTATTTTCAGGTGCATCTAATAGTAATAATGATGAAGTCTCCTAGAGTAAAACACTCCGGAAGTAAAATACCTCTCCATTCGGATTTCCGGGCGAGAGGTACTCGAGGGGACTCAACATTAAAAATTAATTTTTGCAACATCCGCGGACTCAACAAGAACATCAATGACGTCCACCATCACCTACAGACGGAAAAACCGGATATTCTGGCTCTAACAGAAACACAAGTAAACTCGTCCACCAACAAGGTCCATATGCTTTGTCCTGGTTACGAACTCCATTCTCGATTCAGGTTCAAAGGTGGAGTCTGCCTTTACGCCAAGGCTAACCTTTCATGCCAGCGTGAAGAGAGTTTGGAACCGAAAGACTTTGATGTGATGTGGTTCAAGCTATCTGATACCAAACTGACTAAGTTCCTCTGCTGCCTTTACCTATCACCTAATGAACCTTCATATAACGACCTCTTCGAGTTTTATCACTCAAACTAGACTACATTCAGGAGAACCATCCAACAGCTGAAACCATAATCATGGGAGACTTCAATGTACATAACGCTGCCTGGCTCAAATTCTCCAACAAAACAGATGATGCAGGTCGTCAAGCTGAGGCCTTCGCCATCACTCATGGTCTAGAACAACTGGTCGAGCTACCAACCCGCATCCCTGATGTCAACAACCAGTCTGCCAATACACTAGATCTTTTCCTCACCACCAATCCTGACCCGTATAGAATAGAAGTTTGTGCCCCACTTGGAAACTCTGACCACACCCTCATCTCCACAACATGCTCTTTCCATTTACCATCGAGCTGCACAATACCACCCCGTCTCATGTGGCATTACAATTCGGCCGACTGGGAAGGTCTTCGTATGTTTTTCTCAGCGTTTCCATGGAAGAGAGTTTGTTTCTCTTCAGTAGATCCAACACGATGTGCTGAGACAATTTCTGAAATCATCATGTTGGGGATGCAAACTTACATACCGAATACCGAAAGAAGAACATCATCCGATAAGGCCTGGTTTAACAGAAACTGCTCTAGAGCTGTGGCTTCCAAACAGGCAGCATACCATCGATGGCTAAAAAATCCGGGCCCTGAGACCAGAGCAGCATATGTCGAGGCTAGAGGCATATGCAAAGAGACAATAGAATGCTCAAAAGATGCCCACAATGCCAAAATAAGATCAAAACTTGCTGAATGTCCTAACGGATCCCGTTCATTTTGGTCTTTCGCCAAAGCTGTAGGAAGAAACTTCACTTCCAGCTCATTTCCTCCTCTAACCAAAGAAGATGGAACACTAGCAACGACTGCTCAGGAAAGAGCCAATATCTTTGCGCACCTATTTGCTGGAAATTCCACTCTGGATTCATCGGGAAAACAACCCCCGAACATTACACCCATTGACAGTCACATGCCCGAGATTACCTTTCGCCAACGTACTATCAGAAAGATTTTGCTGGGTCTCAACACCAACAAAGCCTGTGGATCTGACGGAATCCCGCCGATTGTTCTCAAGAAATGTGCTCCCGAACTAACACCTGTTCTTTGCAAGTTGTTCAACCACTCTTACAATTTGGGGGTATTTCCGTCCAATTGGAAAATTGCAAGAGTACAGCCAGTCCCTAAAAAGGCAAAAGGCCCTACCTAGCAACTACAGACCTATCGCACTGCTATCTATTATTTCAAAGGTCATGGAAAAGCCATCAACATCGAGCTCATGAAATATCTGGAAGACTCAGGAATTGTCAACGATAGGCAATATGGCTTCCGCCATCAGAGATCAACTGGTGACCTGCTTGCTTACGTCTCACATATATGGCAGCTATCTATTGAAAAGTATGGAGAAACTTTAGCTGTGGCATTAGATATCTCCAAGGCGTTCGATCGAGTTTGGCACCAGGGACTCCTCGCCAAGCTTCCGTCTTATGGCTTGCCCCCTCAGCTGTGTTCTCTGCTTGCTAGTTTTCTCTCAAACAGGTCTCTCCATGTAGTGGTCGATGGAGTTTCATCTGACACTCTACTCATAAATGCTGGTGTTCCGCAAGGATCCATTCTCGCCCCAACACTATTTCTACTTCACATCAACGACCTGTTGAAAGCAACTTCATGTCCAGTACACAGCTTTGCGATGATAGTACCCTCCATACCGCTTTCTCTTCCAGGGCCCCTATATCAGCCCGTGAAACCAGAAATGAACGAGGAAGAAATGTTAATAATATAAATATGGACTTAGCAACAATTCTCGAATGGGGATCTAATAACTTGGTAGAATTCAATGCAAACAAAACACAAGCATGTCTTTTCTCTAGAAAAGCCGATCTCACTGTGCCTAACATAACTTTGTCAGGAGTAACCATACCACTGAAGCCATCCATATCGATGCTTGGTATTACTATCAGCAATAACCTTTCCTGGGAAAATCACGTGAGGTCCATTGCCAAAAGTGCATCCCAAAACTTGGTTTTCTGTTTCGTGCCAAGAGCTATTTCACTCCCAGTCAGCTGCTTATTATCTATAAGGCACAGATCCGACCTGTCCTGGAATACTGTTCCCATATTTGGAGTGCGGCACCTAAACATATCCTGAGGCTATTGGATTCTGTCCAAAAAAGGGCAATTCGTCTCGTCGGTGATGCCTCGCTTACAAACTCGCTCACTTGTCTGGAACACCGTAGAAAAGTTGGCGATTTGTCTCTATTTTATAGATATTTTCATGGGCGATGCTCTTCTGAAATATCAACAATCGTTCCTGCTTTGGCAGTCTCTTCGAGATTAACCCGTCAAGTTCAGTCATCACACCCCTTCGTGGTCACTTTGGAGACCTGCAGAACATCACTTTCCAAAGACTCGTTCATCCAACGAACAGCGAGGCTTTGGAACTCATTGCCTAGGGAGGTGTTCCCCGAGGCATACAACCTTCAGAAATTTAAGACGAACCCCAACCCCTACCTTCTTTCCCTAGGTTCCCACGATGTTCTCTGAACATTACAGGATATCCCTTTTCGTGGGAACCAGAACATAAAAAAAAAAAAAAAAAAAAATTATGTGGAGTTATACATTTTTTTGGCAAAAAAATTCCTGCCGAATATCCCTCGGACATTGACAAATGCCTCATAATTTTATGAAAAATTTCTCAAGCTTGTTGCTTGTTACCAAGGAACGAGCTTTCGAATGTCATAAAATTATCTCGTCTATTATCAATGTCCTAGGGATATTACTACTGAGATTAATCTACCTAGAAAATTGCCTCGGAAATAGTTCGAGGTATTTTGTTTTTATTTTTTGACAACCTATATTTTCAATCTGACGTCTGTCATCAATTCGCATGAGAAGTGCGAAATTAATCAAAACCGGTTCAGTTCATAATATCATTTTGCGAGGAAGTGTGTTTGTGATAGAAAATTCAAAAAAATGATCCACACGAGAGTTTGATAAAGTAGAAAATAATTCTCCAGATTCATTTCACAAACTTGTTGCCATTTGGCAATAGCCACTCGAGTCCGTCGGGCTCTCGTGTCTATTGCCTGGCAACAAGTTTTCGAAAATCTGTCGAATAACTTTTACTTTATTCTCACTCTCTTGTAGTATTACAACTGATAACAGTTTGATCCATTTCCCCATATGTTAGAACAGGGTGAAAAAGCGCGAAATAGGTTGTGTATGCAGCTTTTTCGCGTAGAACGTAACACATTTTTTTGATATCGAACACAATTTTTTAAGGTCTTCCAAAGTTGTATCGTCCGCATACATGATGGTTGATACGTTGATAGAATTCTCAGTGGAGGGTAGGCCATTTATGTAAATCAGGAACAGAAGGGGGCCTCAGACTGATCCTTCTGGTACTCTTCTCTTAACAATAGCTGTATCACTGCGTTTTTCGTATGACTTCATGATATCTAGTGCGCTACCACGTATTCCGTAGAAATTTAGTTTTCCTTATAATATATTGTGAGTCATACAGTCAAATGCAGATGTCAGATCAGTTTGTACAGTCAAATATTTTTTATTGTCATTGAAAGGTCTTTTGATTACTTTTGTTGAAGAGAGTACTGCATCAGCGGTGAACAGTCCCTTTCTGAATCCATATTGTTGTGGTGACATAATTTTATGAGTTTCCAAAAAAGACATCAGTTTCGAGTGTATTGCCATTTTCCATATTTTGGAGAAGGCTGGGAGAATAGATATCTGCAGAAAAATTTTTGGCCGTGACGGGTCACCTTTTTTGTAGACAGGAATCACTTTACTCCTACCTTGTAGCAGGCATTTATAATCTCTGGAAGAGGTTACAATAAATACATTCCAGATTTGTTTATTACAAATGTACTAAAATATGTATATGTCTTCTGTTTTTTTCGATTTCCTTCTGTTAATGAGTGTTCTAATATCATTTGTGGCCAAAGGTTTCAGAAAAATTTTATTTACCGGTGGTCTGTGGTTTCTGTCCAGTGAATTCAATGCATTTTGTCAGTTCGACAAGAGTTTATAGTAAGAAATTCTGTAGTATTTACGTAGAAACCATTGAGTTCATTCGCTGATAAATTTTTTGGGTACATTTTCGCTTTTTGTTTCCTACCTGTTTCAGTGTTGATGATATCCCATGTAGTTTTATTATAGTTGTTTTTATTTAATAATTTTTTTTGCCGGCTTGAAAAAAACGTATGTCAATAAAAATCAATCCAAATAGAATAATTCCCAATATATTAATCGAAACACTTTGTGTAGAACTCTCGCTTACTCCTCGTTATTATTATATAGATTTCCTGATGAAAAATCCATGTTAAGTTTCAGATGCATGCCTGCAAAATAAATGCATTTTTATTACTCCGTAAGTATGATACTACTGACATATATTCCCACGTTCGATCTAAAAGGAAGCAGAAACTCGAAAATAATTGAAAAAACTCATTTCTACTAGGACATCCAAGAAATCATAAAAGCCAAATTTCAAATTGAGTCAACTATAACGAATTCAAGAGATGGAGGGATGAAGAAGAAAACAGACATTTCACTTGTCTCCCCATATATCACATTATTATTAGTTTAGAATTCCTAATTTCCAGTTATTAGGTTTTGATAGAGAAATATTCTGTCAGAAATAAAAATGATTCGACTTCATGGCAGGCATTCCGTCTCTGTGTCAGACATAATTCTCCTCCAATGTCAGTTGGGTAGAATAGTCTCTAACTATTCAAGTAGAACCCGCTATCAGTAATTGCTTTCAACCCTTCATCACAGTTAGCCACGAATTTCATAAATCAACACCTCAAATTGTGCAGTGCATCAAGACATGTCTAGTAACAATGTAGTGGGCCACGTTTATCGAATCATCAGATAATATTCAGATAGGTTAGTTACGTAGGTACTATGATATATGGCTATTCTCTTGCGGTACAGAAGTTAAATTGTTAATCACCGTTTTTACTGGATATACATACAAATTGGCTGATAACTTATCCTTTGATTATTCTGTTTTCGGGCGTCCATCGCCTAAATGTGTTTTTATTTGGTATCTGCAATAATCTTCAGGTGTTAATTGGTATTGTATAGATCTGTCAGTGCTGTGGTGCATGTAATTTTGTTCATTGGGGCGCCTGTAGTTTCGCGACAAGGCAGTTCGCAAGAATGAGCAATGGGCGGATCCATACATTCCTGAATTCAAACAAATGACGCCTTTGGTCAGCGTTGAATTCCGGAATGGAATCCGCTCATTATACATTCTGGCGGACTGCAGAGGTGGAAAACCACAAGAAGCACTGCACCGACGAAGATAAAAAATACCAAGTACCAACTCAATCAACAGCATGTAGCCTAATTGAAAGTATATATTCTTTTTTTCAGCCATCGAGAGCATTCGACTCAATCAACTTCAATGAAAGCAAGTGTTTGTAAAAGTAGAGAATTTTTTTTCCAGCAAACATAGTTTGAACATAAGTGTTCCGTAAACTTGGACCGTTGATATTTTTATTGTTCGTCAACGATATGCCTCAAAATATTGATGCAGAACTGTCAGTACTAACTGCAGACGATACTTCATCAGTGGTCACAGCTTCCATCCAGGAAAATTAAATTTTGTCAACTATACGAACAGTGGAATGTTTCCATCGTCGCGTCGGTGTGAGCAATATTGCCTGATTTCAATGGGATGTATATATTTTACTTTCATTCAAATAACCTGGAATCAATAGAACCAGTGAATTTTATCTCAAATAGAACCAAAATGTACTAGTGTTTTTGGGTATATATGTGGATCAACACTAACGTTTCACCGACTATATACTTGAATATAATAAACTGAACAATTCAGGATTCGCAGTACCACGAATAAAGTCCACAATCCTATTGAATCTTTGTTGGCGGTATACTATGGTCCTGTTACAGTAATATGTCTTATATTATTTTCTGGGAAAAATCTGTATACAGTGAAAGACTTTCCATGGCACGGAAAATACTATTTTGCTCTATGTTAAACATACTTCCGAGAGAGCGTTTAGATGCTACCTTATTCCTTACAAAATTCAAATATTTCCATGTGTGTATATTTTCAAATGTCTATTGCTTGTTGGATAAAATATCCACAAATTGGATCTACAATCGTAACTACTTTACTATGGCAATGGCAATCTTTTATATATTCCGAGACGTGAGAACTATTTCCCCACCACTCATATTCCACAACTACTTACCAGAAACAATAAAAAAAAAAACTAAACAAGAATTTCAGGAGTCGAATTGAGGCATCATTATCTTCAGAAGGCTATTTATTATAGCATTGAAGAATTCATGTCAGATAACAATCTGGAGTAACTACTAATCTTATCTGTCTGATGGATTTTAATATGTTATTTTAAAATTTTCACCTGTAAGAACATTGACTGGTACCATTTATGTAATATGTTCATACACGCTAGTTGTAACTGATTCTTTTTTTCTATAACCAAAACAACCCGACTTGTCCTGAACATTTCTAGAATGTCAGAATGGATCAATAAATTATTATTATTATTATATCCGCCTGAAGACGATTGCGGAAGATCACCGCATCGCCTTCCACACCAATCAATCAATCACACCGATAATTTTTTTTCAGAACTGAAATTCAGAAGAAAATAATTCGTGCAGGTGATCTCTCCACTTATCATCTCTTTTAATTTCATATGAAATACTACGAAGAAAATTTTGTTTATGGAATTGTTCTGTTATTTTTCCCACATAGAATCAGTAATTGTGTTCATTTGATTCCATGGTGATGTTATACTTTCGTTTAATATTTTTCTATCTATTTCATCCATATGACGTTTTCGCAAATGAGACAGCCATTCTCAAACGAATTAAAGCATGGAAGCATATTTTCTGTGAGTAACCAGATAACTCAATCGATTACAGTAAATTCACGATCTATCCTCGTGTTGGTTTGTTGTATAGTTACAATAAAAACTCTTGGATGTCATCCACTGTGATATTTGCCAATTCCTCGCGGCCAAATTCTCCGCAAATACCAAGAATCAGTGATACCTTCAACAAATCCACAGATTGATATAATCCCTAACATTACAAAACATGAATTCGTAACTAACGATCTCCCAGCTTTCTTTGGTTTATAACTATAAAATTTGCGTATCAAAAAAGCTATCAATCTGGCGGCTTTACTGATCCCTATTATCATGTACACTTAAAGTAACTTTAAACATGGATTGATATGACCACATGGAACCTTTTGATTTTTCTAGAAATTTTTTTACATTATTTCTGTTGCCACAAGCTCTCGAATATCATACACTTTGTTCTGCTTGGCAACGAACTCAATTTTGCATACTCAGCTGCTTCACTGATTACTGGCGCAGTACAATTTACACATTGGTATCCGCTTCGAAATCACCAAATTGACTATGGTAACAGAAATTACCAGCAAGGCTACTAAACTATTCATTTATTTTTAGAAAAATATATACCTATCACTCACACGCTGTGGTTCATGAAATCCTATTTTGCTCCAATGATACATAAATAACTATTTGAATACATAATTCATGTTGAAAATCGAACATACCCGAATTATTTACTCAATTGCAAATGTTGATGGAAAATTTTTGAACAAAAAATGAAACCGACTGGAAAACAAAGAATGAAATGAATATATTTAGTCTCAATCATAACTGAGCTCCTGAACTAATGTGAGTAACTAATTTTTAGTCGGCGCCAAACAAACTGGCAATTGAATTAGGTGAAGCGTGAAATGATGGCAGCGGGATGCACAGCGATGTTTTGATTACTTCTTCAAAGTAATAAAATGATCTTCGTTAATTGTTTGATGGGCATCGACTCAAAATTAGTGACTCACATTAGTTTAGGAATTCATTTTCTATTAAAACTAAAAAGGTTTATTCTATTTTTGCTTTTTAGTTGATTTTTTCGTCAGTTTAATTTTTTTTAACTTTTTTTTATTTTTAACTTTTTTGTGGCCTAAATCAACTAGAAACTATCTACTCAATTGACTTCAGGTATCCATTATTTTGTAGTGTCATCAGAACTTCCATATGTGTGCCAAGTTCCAACAGAATCGGTTCACAGATGAATTATTAATAGAGCCCTATTTTTCTACTCTTAGGGGTGGATTATTATTCTTCAAATCCAAGAATGACCTATCCTGAGGTATACCCTGTCCTTTGAGAAAAGATTAATCTAAATCGGATAACCCAGTACAATGTTATGAGTGGTAGAAACGGTTAACGGGTGGATGGACGATAATTTGAGAGTTACATTTTTCTTCAAAATCATATGGAACCGTCTTTGAAGTATACCCTATCCATTGAAAAATAATCATCGAAATTGGACAACTCTGTGAAAAGTTATACGTGGTCATACATGAAAAAAATATACACGTTGACTAGAGAACCACCTTATTTTCGTTGGTTAAAAAGTATCATTAAGTATCAAGATATAGAGAAATTCGACAAAAAAGTATATGGAAACATAAGAATTCTATATTTCGGATATCTTGATCACCTCATATATGATAAAAAAAAGGGAACTAGATATGGTTTTTCGCAAATTCCTATTAAGAGATCTATCACTATATATTGTACATATTTTATGGAGAAATATATAATTGTGATACGTTTTTTCAACAAAATGTTTCGTAAATCAATTTAATCATCGATACTCCTAGGTAATCTAGATCTAAAAATTGCGAAACTCCAATAATCTTGGTTGCAAGATTCAGATTCCAGAGGGCTGTGGCAGATACAGTCAGTTGAATGAAAAGACATTAACATTAAAATGTGTTATTGTCAGTATTACAATTTAGAGTTGTCCATCAATAATAATTCGCGATCATTTGACGACTGCAATTAAGTGATTTTAATAATAGTTCAGTTGATTTATTTCAGATTTGAAACAGCTCAGAGGATAGTTCACATCAACGTCATAAAAGTGCGGTTTGTTACTCGAAACGAATTATGACTACGAAAAATGGCGATGTTCCTCTTACGAACATTTTTCCAATTATTTTGAAACTAATATTGTGTTTATAACTCCATTAGCAATACATTCTGGGAGAGCGGATTACCTTTGTTGATCCACCTGTTTCCAAATCAAATTGAACGCCTTATAGGAGGTAGCAATTCATCCGCCAAATACACCCAAGGGTTTAACATAAACAAGGCTTTAACTTATGTGATTAATCGTTTTCGGATACAGCCCTATCTATAGCCGAAGGGCTGACTCCCGAATCAGCCTTTTGGTAATATCGTCGATTATAACAAGAAGATACCCACATTTGTGAAGAAAATGTCATTTTCATGATCATCTACCTATTACATTATGATTGAATCACGTCTCATGACAACTGTTATTCTGCTATAATCTTTACTGTAGTAGTTACATATCCGATTTTGACACTATTAAATTGAATATGGAATCATGATGTTTTTTGTAACCTGTATCATTGTTGTCTCTGGGTCTTTCAACTTTATATTCGCTAAACGAAAGGATCACATCTACTTACAAGATAGTTTGATGTTTTACCACACCAAAACCATACCTGATGCTGTTGAGTGGACGATATCAACCACTAAAAATACTGCTCTTTACTGGTGATGTGAGACTGAAATTTTTAAAGATGGTAATTATTTCTAAGAATTCCATAATCAAAATAATTTTAATTCATCAATGATTATGAATGATTGGAAAAAACAGATTCCGAAACAATCCATAATAATTACACAATGAATAGAATACTATCATATGATTTGTTTGAAAATATGAACAGGATGTTCATGAAATCAGATGTGGAATCATCTGCGACTGAAAGAAAAACTTTAGTCACTATCTTCCATCGTTCAAGATAACCTCTTGTGGGGTATTCATGTTGAAAATGGAAACACTCTCAATTGAATATTGAATAGAAATATTATTGTGTGAATTGAAGAACTCACGATAAAAATGAGGTAATTTCTTGTGAATGTCTAACAGAGAACAACTAACTCAAAAGAAAAAATCTGAAATTGAATATTCGCTTTTTTATCCAGATAGTTATTTGATTTTCCATTCCAGCCCCAATTGGGAACTCATATAGACGAATGAGGCAAAGAAAAATGTTTTACAAAAGAGAGTAGTCACCAGAAACCATGTTTAACAAAGACGGACGAGAGGCATCGCATTCACTAGGTCTACTATACTCTTTTGTTGGCGTGAATCTATTTCACGCTACCACGATCATCAGAAAGACGGGAAAAAATGAGAAACAGATTTTCTAGACGCATTCTAACTTTGAAAAGATGGAAAAAAGTTAGGAATATTTTTTTTTGAGAGACACAATTAGTGTTTTTCTGTTATTGGAACCTCTCAAGGGGTATGATAGATTGATTTGTTTGAAAATATGAACAGGATGTCCATGAAATCAGATGTGGAATCATCTTCGACTGGAAGATGAACTTTTGTCTCTTTCTTCCATCGTTCAAGATAACCGCTTGTGGAATATTCATGTTGAAAAGGGAAACATTCTCAATTAAATATTGATTAGATAGATTTTTTTTATTTATTGAAATATCCACGATGGAAATGAAGTGATTTTTTGTGAATTTCCAACGGAAAACAACTACTTAAGTTACGCTGGACATTGAACTACATCTGAGAGATACTGTGAAAGGACCCCAACTTAAAAGAAAAAAAAAATGAAAATTTGCATTTTCATTCAGATAGTGATATGGTTTTCTATTCCAGTATCAATTAAGAACTCATATAGATGAATGAGGCAAATATTTCTTGCCTTTTGAGTGAGGTTCCTTTCAGAATATCTTTCAGATCTTGTTTGGTGTCCAGCGTGGCTTCAGCCGGGGAAGTAGTTGTTTTCTGTTAGATATTCACAAAAAATTACTTCATTTTTATCGTGGATTTTTCAATTCACAGAAAGATCCTTCTATTCAATATTCAATTGAGAATGTTCCCCTTCTCAACTATCATATGGTTTATACAGTTGTGAGAATCATTGATATCGAATCACGAACAAAAGGGAATCCTGAACCGATCCCTGCGAAACACCGGACTCAGCTCAGATAAATCTTGTTATGAAAAAATTGTTCAAAACGATAATTCAAATAAGACTATATTGCTCAAAGTTGAACAAATGTTTGGATGTGGTCGCTGCGTATGTTTCTATAATATATCTGCAGTAAATTCTTGTTTTTTTGTTTGACTTCTAGAATCAACATTTCCATTGAAATGCTTCGAGTTGTTCACGAACACCAAAGAAACCATCGATGAACGGATCTTTCTATACCATCCGTAGTACCTACATTTTTTGCCATCATATATCGTTAGCAGTAATGTTTAACAGCATAATTTTCTTAATAAAGAAACTTTGCAATTACGGATAATATCCAGGCCATTTTGTGAAAACAATTTGGTTTCATAACACCTTTCTTGAATGGAATTCACGGAAAAAATTTGTGAAGAGTTGTTTGATGTCGAGAATCAATATAATTTGAATCAATCAACTACAGGTTCCCAAATTGCTCCGATAACATAATTGATGACGCCCTCTTGCTCGATTTCCTTTGCGTCTGGTGCACCTACTACTCCAAATATAAAAATGACTTGGAAAAACTATGAAGAATTTTAAGTGGCAAATATGAATTTTGCTCAACAGTTAGTACATATCAAAATCTAACTATCTTCACTGCTGAATGCTGTGCAAATTGGGGAGCTCTCTGCTATTATTTAAAATTATAAACGATTGACTCTTCTTATCTTGACCGATGTAGTAAGTGCAATTCAATCGATCGGTGATTCATATAACATAACAATCCCTCAGTACAGCACATACCAGCACTGATTCATTGTTCAACACCCAAAATAAGACAATCTACTTTCCGAGTGATATTGTAATATGTGCTGGAATATCCGAGTACCTCACTTTGATATGAAAGTTCACTTGAACAATAGAATACTGAATTAATTAAACGAGAGTGGACCCAAAATGACATCAAATCAAAGATTATTCAACCTTGCATGAATAAATGGAATCACTCAATGATTAAGGGAATATCCTAGTCACTTAACACGCCAGGAGCAGCTATTTCTCGAATGAGAATTGGCAATACGCGTCTAACGTCCATGTTTATGCTACGTGGAGAAAGACTATATTGTCAGAATTCCCGACTCACAGTTCAACATAACCTCATTCGCTTTCATCAGTACATCAGCTGTCTGAAACTACTGACGATATTGAATTATGTTAGTAGTTATTCTACAAATGATCTCAATGAAGTCATGAAGTTTATGGAATGCAGTAATATTCTGAAAGAATAAACCTACAGTATTTCAGTTCTGCAAATTCACGATTATTTTACCAGTAAATTCAGAATTGAGAAAAGCTTAGCTCGGGGTTTTTGGAATGGAATATGGCAGAACTAATATCTTCATATCGACCCTGTCATTTCAAAATTATCTGAAGAATAACCCACTGAAAACACATAACTATATACATCTTCATGATGGAGAAATTTCGATTAAATGGAATTTCCTTCCTCATTATTATCTTGAGTAATTTACGAACTGATTCTGGTGGAGTTTTCTTTGATGCAGTGCCATCTGTACCTACATTTCGTAACTTTAACAATAATTTTCTCGTTCTCGTTCAGACTCATTTCTGGAAAGGACTCCGTTTTTCTGAAAAGTAACCATTACACACTGAGAATTAAAATAATTTCTCATATATTTTTTTATATCGGTATATTTTTGGCAACTGAAGTATTTTGTAGTTCACTCTCTCCCTGTATTAGGCCAGTCAACATTTCGAACAACGTATGAAAGGGAAGTATTGAAACTAATGAATATGGTCAATGATTCGGGATAACATCTAGAAAAATGTACAAAAAAATAATATTGGAAAAATTGAATAGATATCGTTAATTTGGAACAAGGGGTTGATACAGAAAGGAATTTAAAATTCACGAAACTCCCAAATCTCCCAATTCTTAATTATATAGACGTGTAATTTGATGTTGGAAATAGTACTCCACTGCGCGACGCGAGAGCGACGAATCTGTTCTGCCATGATGCTAAGAGTATAACATAAATTAAAACTTTTTAACAAAAAATTTAACCGACGAAATACGGAACTGAAAAGTAAAAAATAAAATAAACCTTCTTAGTCTCAGTAACTAAGCTCCTAACTAATTTTGAGTCGGCGCCAAACAAAGAAGCAAATGAATTAGGTAAGGCGTAAAATGATGGCATCGAGTTGCGCGGTGACATTCTGATAATTTTTTTGAAGTAATTTAATGATGTTCGTATATTGTTCGTTTGGCGCCTACTCAAAACTAGTTACTTACATTAGTTCAGAAGCTTAGTTACTGAGACTAAGAAGGTTTATTTTATTCTTTACTTTTCAGTTCCGTAATTCGTCGGTTTAATTTTTTGTTAAAAAGTTTTTATTTTTCAATTTTTTCCGGCTAAAATCTACTAATTACTACCAACTCGTTTTTTTATTACTTCCAAAATACTTACTTACCCACCTCACTTCAACCATTACCAGTTGAATAATATGATTATCTATTGATTTGTTGAAAATATGAACAGGATGTTCATAAAATCAGATGTGGAATCATCTGCGACTGAAAGATAAACGTAAGTCACTATCCTCCATCGTCAAGATAACCTCTTGTGGGGTATTCATCTTGGATATTGGATATCGATAAAAATATTTTTCTGTAAATGGAGAAATCCACGATAAAAATGAAGTTTTTTTTTGTGAATGTCTAACAGAAAACAACTACTTTCCCGGCTGAAGCCACGCTGGTCATTGAACTACATCTGATAGATATTCTGAAAAGACCCTAACTCATAAGAAAAAATTTGAAATTGAAAATTTGCATTTTTATTCAGACAGTTATTTGATTTTCTATTCCAGTTTTAATTAAGAACTCAATATCCAATTGAGAATGTTTCCCTTTTCAACATGATTATCTACTTTTACTATTTGTTGTAATATAAATTATTTTTGTTGTTCTGGTTAGTTTATTTCATAACTTCGTATATCATCCCATCCTCTCATAGAATATAATGATTTTGGCGGATGTGGAACAAAAATAATGTCAGAAACGATCTGTCATTGTCAACTACGTATGTGTGTGTCAATGTTCACCAGTGAAAAATCAATTATCCCCTATTTTTCAACCCGGAACGGTGAATGATTTCACTCGAAATCCAAATATAAGGTATACACTATCTATTAAATAAAGAATCATTCAAATCGAAGAACCCAGTACAAAGTTATGCCAGATAGAATCGGTTAACGGACCAGAATTCAGAGGGTGAGTGATCAATATCCTTCATTTTGCTACCCTTAGGGGTGGATTTCTTTCTTTAAATTCAAATGGGACCACCTCCGGAGTATACACTGTTCAAAGAAATATCGGAATCGGACGTCTCAGTTGAAAGGTATGCGTGATCATACATAAAAAAAAATATACGCGTCGACTAGAGAACCTCCTCTTTTTTGGTTTCGTCGGTTAAAAATAAGTTTTATACTACTCAATATATATTTTGAATTCTTCCATGATATAGTATTGTCAGGTACACTTGAAAAAATATGATAAATAATTCTTCTATTATCGGGGATATTGTTAAATTTGTTTTCGTTTCTTATTAGAATCAAGTACCTGTTTGAATAATGTTATTGAAATCGTCGCTTCGTGGAGATTCATACTCAATGAGATCAATAGAGTGTGATGCCAGAGCCGCCAGACCTACATCATTTTAGTAAGGCTAACATTTTTTGAATTAATACTGTCATATACAGGGTGTTTCAAAATTCAGTATGAAGATTTCAGGGGCGTTTTTCTCAGGTCAAAATAAGACTCTTTTTCCAAATATGTGTGCGCAAACGCTTCGTTACCGTTCTACAGAGCGTTAAAGTTCCATGATTTTTTTTTCTCCATATCTCTCTCAGTTCTAGCGATATTAAGATCGAATTTGAAAAATGAGGTCACGTTTCAGGGTATACACCATTCAGTATGCCAAGTGATTGTAAGAATCTACAGGGAGATATTTTTTCATTTTCGCTCCATAAACTATTTTGTAGTGCGCCGCTGGTGGATTCTAACATATGCAATGAATTTTTGGTTTTGCAACGTGCAAAAAACACATTTGTTAACGAACTCATAAATGCACGTCCTCCACTAAAGCGGGCAATTCCTTCTGTAGGAAGTTTGAATATGTGGCACTATTTAAAATTCGCGGTAATATAAAAGGACCAAGTGAAGTATCTCCTACTATTCCTGCCCATATATTCACGCTGAACTGTTCCTGGTGTCGAGATTGCCTGATCATGTGTGGATTTTCTAGTGCCCACATATGAACTTTGTGGTAATTTACCAATCCGTCGCGTGTAAAATGAGCTGCGTCGGTAAAAAGGAAATGAGATGAGAAATCCTCTAGTACAGTTGCGCAGTATCCATCGGAAGAACTGCAAGCGCCGTGGAAAATCTCGCGGAAGCAAACCTTGGATATGATATGGGTATGGCATGTTTTTGTGTAAAACCCTCCAGACAGTTGAATGAGACACATCCAAATCCCGTGCTATTTGTCGAGTACTCATACCAGGATTTTCGTCAATAACATTTTGAATATCTTCATCTCTTACTGGGATGCGTGCTTGTCGTGGTCTGCCAGCATCGTGCCTAACGCCTACTTGCACCGTTATACTTAACCATAGTTTAATGTTAAATCTAGGTTTTATGGCTCCATTTTTCTTGCACCGGAACTTAATCTGAGTTTACTGTGACTAAACTGTAGTTTTAACTAATCTGCCAAATTTTATGGTTTAAAATGAGGGATTATAAGTAATCTAGTGATTCTAACCAATAAAAGAGATCAAATTTTTTATTTGAAAATAGTATTCGATTTTTCATAGGAGTTTTCAATTCAAATAATCAGAAGAAATGGATTATATAGATATAGATCTTCTCGAAGATATCTTTGAGAATGATTTAGACATTTTGGATGTGATAGACTCAGGATTCCCTCGAAAAATTTACCAAAGGCAACATAATTTTGAGGAGATGTATGATCTAACATTTTTCAAAGGGTTTCGACTCATAAAAAGACTGTTATTCGAGTACTGGAACTTATTGAAGAGGAAATTTAATATCCAAACGACCTGTAAGCTGAAATATGAGAGTTGTTCGAATATTTATTGATAAACATTTATAGGAACAATAGTGTTTCCTCGATCAATCAACTATTGACATATACGATATTACGCCAGCTCTGGTCACCTGGCAGCAGTAGTCATTCCTTAAAGTATTCCCTAGAAAGACTACATTAAACTCGTGACTAATGTTTTCGCATGCCTTCATTTTATCATTGTTGGTGACTCCATTAATCTTCTTATTCTCAATAATATTTTTGTACTTGTATACAAGATTTATCAGAATCACTTTTTCATTATTTAAAAAGTTGCTACTTCTCACCCTTTTTCCAATTGGTAGTTGCTATGTCCTTAGAGAAACAATTGGGGCAACCAATCCTTCAAGTTTTTATTTTTATGAATGATAATCAAATATAAAAAACGACAGCAGACTGATTGTATCCAGTCTGCTTTCGTGGTTTCAAAAAATAAGTCGACGCTCACCGACAACTAAACAAAATTTTAAGGTTAAACATAACAGCTACGAAGTTAGCTAATAACTCAGCAATACCAACTTTTGTAAAAGTCCCCAAATAATAGGATTAAATTTGACTGTAGTTTTAAAAATAACGGTGCAAGAAGGCTGAACAAAATCTGTAATTAAAAATATAATCCTAGTTTTACTTAACAGTAGATTAGGTGAAAACGGTGCAAGAGGGCGTTAGAGTCTGAAATATGCCGTATTCACAAAGGTGCTGATGAGAATTTATAAAAGTTCTATAGACCAGAAGATCTCAGCGCGTACAACCTCTGACCTTCAAGTCCGTTACCATTAGCCGGACCATAAACAAAATGGATATCAGCCAGATGTTTAAATGAATATGCTTCATTTTCCATTTTGATGTAGAACAAATTCACGATGAGGCATCCACCAAGTTTCAAATAATGTCACATGTTCCAAAACAAACCCTAAGTCCGAAATGAATATAGCATTCGAAGCCCACTTATTCTCTTTTTCATTGTTTCGTTGAAAAATTTCATTACCTGTAGCGAATTACAAAAAATGATTTAACTTTTTTCCTGATAACGGTCGCAGATGCGTTAAAATCACAAAAACGAAAAATTCATGAACAAAACAAAATTTCTTCTGATATATCAGAATCCACCAACGGCGCACTACAAAAAAGTTTATGGGGCGAAAAAGGGCTTGAGCACTGAAAAAAAATCTTCCTGTAGATTCTCAAAATCACTTGGAATGCTGGATGATGTGAACCATGAAAAGTTACCTATATTTCAAATTTGATATTTATATTACCAAAATTAAAAAATCTTGAAATTTCAAAGCTCTGTAGATCGGTGACAAAGCGTTTGCGAACAAATGTTTATGAAAAAAAAGGTCTGATTTTGACCGGAAAAATATGACTCAGAAATCTTGATCTTTTGGAGGTAGCATGTACAAAAGGTACATATAAATTCAACGTTGTATGATAGCTGGTTTCTATGATATGTGTCACATTCATCCTTGCCAGACACCTTCCACAGGCCTCAACTTCTGCCAAACGCTTTGAGGTTCTTGAAAAATTAGGTGAAATATATGATAGTAGCAATCATAAATTTCATATATGTTGCTGAGCGAACTATTTCAAGACCTATGGTGAGCACTCAGACCAATCCAAAGGACCAAATATTCAAATAGCTGTGAATATGAGCGTGAAAGCAATATTCGTGTGTATTAGTGTGGGTCAAAGCATCACATAGATTGTTGATTGTAGGGGGTCGGTATGGCTTTTTCCAGCCTCTCCATACCTCGACCTATGAAGTCTTTCGTACATTACCCTTCATCTATCCAAGATCCAGGATTCCAGGACTCCTTGTGGAGTGTATCAGTTTTCTGAAGTTTGACGGGTTTGATGAAACCCCTTCGAGGAAAACAATGCCTTTTGCGAAGCAGCAGTTTCAGCGGAGTTCTCGCAGTAACGGCACAGTTCACTGTCTGATTTTTCCATTTTTTGAGGTGATACCTGCAGAGGAAAATGTCCGGTGAGCAGCCTGTAACCAGTTTTGATGTTTCTGGTCCAATTCGAGGAGCTGTTAGCTTCTTCTGGCGATGGGCTCATTAGCTCTTTGCTTGTCTCTGTCTGGAACCTTATTCATTGGGTTCGAATTTGGTCAGCTTCCCAGCGCCAAAACTCTTGATGTGTGCTTTGAAAGAACCACGAAAAAGTTCTGAGGCGGAAAATTTTGTGTTTGCCCCTTCCTTGGCAAAGCTGCCTGCTTCCTCATTGCCTTTTGATTCCCTTTTGATCTGGATTGATCGCAGCAAATTGTCTTAGGGAGACTTTGCACTCCCAAGTTAGTCACTCAAGAGCTCTTATTGCTGCTTGGCTGTCTAGTGGTATATAGATCTCCGCCTTCCTGAAACCTCTTTCAAAGCCTTTCAGGGTGCTCATTCCTGGAGCATCACTTCCAGCTTGAAATTATTGCGACTTTACTTGGGGATTTTGAAGGCCCCAAACTAGGACCTGTCATTGTCACTCCAGCCATTTCGTCCATCTTGGATCCATCAGCATGAAGTCTTGCCTAGCTGGCATACAATCTGATGGATTGTACCAGGATTCTGTGGAAATATTTTCAAGAATCTCCAAGCGTCCAGTCAGATCTCCAGCTCTCAAGTTTGATGTGATATCTGGTGCACTCTGAAGGCACTCGTTGCCGCTCCATTCATAACACAGCAGTGCAGTGGCGGAAGGTTCAACATTATCTCTAATGCTGCAGTTGGGCATGTGAACATGGGTTTACCGCTGCACTTTCTGCAGCTCGATTTGTGCCGATAACTGTTGGATTATTGACCACCATACTAATGTTGCATAGGGGACCATGGGTTTGATGATTGTTTGGTATGACCAAAAGATAATTTTCAGCTTCAAACTCCAGGTTTTGAGCATTGGATAACTTCATAAGACAGTTCTATGAAATTGTACCCAACTATAAAGTTAGTTGCAAAGCAATAAATTGGTCAATTTTTTTTATGTTTTAATAAATTTTTGTTTCAAATAAAAATGTTATCGAAAATCATTATTTCAGAAATATTATTAATAATTTATTATATTATTGTCTACTGATCTTCGTTGTTTTCATTCCACGTTTTCTACTTCCAGAGTATTGTCCGTGAGTGTGAGAATGAATAATGCTCTCACTCTCATACTCACAGTGAAACTTTTAACGCATCTGGGAGGATGTTCATTCATTTAGATTCGTCTGGCTGCTCGCAAAATGATATGAAATTGGGGCTTACTGCTGAGACGTAGTTTACCTAATGTTTCACTATTTTTTAAGATTATGGCGGCAGTTGAGGCCCATGGAAAGTGTCTGGCTGAAATAAATGTTAGTTTTTTTCAATATTCTGTAAAACATATATGGAAACCAGCTACCATTCTCCACCGTACGTGAGTGAGGATTTTATGTACTTTTATACATGCTACCTGTTGAAGTGCCCCTGCTTTCGAACTAGCAAGTTCACATATGTTCTTAACTACATATCACATTCTCAAAATTTCAGTTCTGCTAGAATGAGTGGGTCTTGAGGCTCTGGGATCTTGGACTATAATGTCATCAGTTATCAATAATTCAAGCTAAGAATAAACAAAAATCCAAAAGTTTATAGTTAAATATGTTTCCTTATTCAAGATGATATTTTTTGAATTAAATTAAATGTAAAAATCTGATAATCATTTGTTGAGTATTTTTTATTTGTGAATTCTTCGGATAACTTTTTTTTTTGTTTATTTGATTACCAATCACTTGAAATTTTTTTTTTTCAGATTCTGAAGAATAAACAAACAAGTATACCAGTGGAAATATAAAAAAGTGAATTTCAGTACTCAAAACAATATTTTCAACATGACTGGTATCGTCATTGAAATTTAAAAGAAATGTAATGTATCTATAATGGTCATTTAAAAAAAAATATATTTAATAAACATTGAAAATATAAGAAAAAACATGTACAAATTTTCAAAAGAATTATTTCAGAACTTAATGGACTGAAAAACATTGGCAACACCTGTTTCATGAATAGCGTAATACAATGTCTATCGAATACCAGATGGTTGCCCGAGTATCCTAGAAAAGACGAGCACATGAGGGATATCAATACAAGCATATCTAGTATGAAGGGTGCTTTAATAAAATCAGTTGCGGTAGTTATAAAAGAACTTTGGTCGGAAGATTCGAATGATAGGGTGATGAAAACCAGATACAAATATTCGCATCTCGTTTCGGGGGGTACGCTCAACAGGACGCTTAAGAATTCCTAAGATATTTATTGGAAGGTCTTCATGAAGATTTGAACAGAGTGATAGAAAAGCCCAAACCTATCCTGACAGAAATTGATGAGAAATCAAGCGACCATGAAAAGGCATAGGAGTCTTGGTCAAAATATCTAAAATTGGACAACTCGAAAATTGTTGATAACTTTGTTGGTCAATTGAAATCAACGTTGAAGTGTTCTTTCTGTGGCCATTGTTCTGTCTCTTTTGGCCCCTTCTGGGACCTCTCACTTTATATTCCACAGAAAACTGTGGCCAATCTTTAGATTCATTCACTAAAGAAGAAACTTTGGATGGCGAACAGAAACCATTTTGTTGTAAATGCAAGGAAAAGATTAAATGCACTAAGTCATTATCCATTCATAAATTCCCCAAAATATTAGTAATTCACATGGAACAATTTTTGCTGATGGATAGATTCGGGGGAAAATTAAATGTCACCATTGACTTTCCCCCTTGAAGGATTAGACATGAGTAATTATCCAACAGATAACATAATTCCATGTCGTTTAAACTTGTATGTTGTGTCCAATCATAGTGACACATCATATAGCGGACACTACACGGCTTAATGTAGGCACCCTTATGCAGACACATGGCACGAGTTCACCGATATCACCAGAATCCCTTATAAGTGGTGAAGCATTCGTCCTCTTCTATGAGCAACAGGGCACCAAATCACTTATTTGTTTTTCCTTCTGTTGTATTGTATTTTGTACTCAGAAGATACTTGATATTATATTGAAAAATATATTCAACAGAATTTGAATGAGGTGGTTTTTCCTTGACAATCATCATTTCGTCAAACTAATGGACCAAAAAATAAATTTAGCCCATTTCTTTGTAGAAACGAAAAAAAAATTATTTTTTTTATTGCATCTTCTCGTGAGAAACATCAAATTTGGAAAAAAATCTAATTAGTTTTGTTTTATTTTCGATTTTTGTATTTTATTACCTCAATTTATTTTTAACTAATATATAATAACAATTTTAGGAATCGTGATGTTATTCTCTCATTGAGAATGCATCTCAGAAGGTCTTCACGAAGCTTATAAGTTGAGAACCATTATTCAAACGATTCTACAACTCTGATTGGAAACGATAACAATATTTCTTTGTAAAATTCTTGAAATATACGCTTGTATTTTGGTCTCCGATTTATCTGCATAACTTCAACACCAATTTTTCAATCCATACTTGTTTATAATCTTTAAAATAACATAATTCGATGAGCCCCAGACCATTCGATTGGAACAATATATTCTAATTTGTGATGAAATCAGTCGAAATGGAATGTCATAAGTCATTTTGATATTTTTCAGTTTTTTGTACGATATTCCAGTATTGATAATATATATTCATTCAAATGACTGACTCTGAATTCCTCGTATAACTCCGAGTAGTATGACTCAAACCAACTTTTTTTTACAGGTATGAAGCCGAGGATGAAAAACCACTTTCGAGCCCATCAACTCAGCGTCTGGCTTCGTCTTATTCCTGAGCTACATCGCGCAGGTATGGAGGACGTCGTAGCTAGACATAACCTTTTCCGGAACCACAACAACGCCGATTTATATGACGGTGCCGTCCGCCCAGATCCACTCTCCCGAGTCAGCTACTATGACCCGACTATGGAACTCATCAGAAGACGACCGAATTCAAGTTTAGTTACCTTAGATGTTCCCACAACCATACAAACTATGGTTACAACATGTGTGAATGTGGTGTCTTCAGGAAACTACAATCACCAATTGTTTCAAAATCAAAACAATGCGACTGATACTCTAGCGAGTCTTGAGGCCGCTGGATATGCAGCCTATAGCACAGCGTTGAGCGTCACTATCGCTATCGGCTGTTCTCTACTGATACTCAATGTATTGATATTTGCTGGTGTTTACTATCAGAGAGACAAGACACGAATGGAGGTGAAAAATTTGCAACAACAGCAGAACAGGAACCAGGCCACATTCGAGACGATTTCCAAGCACCAACACTACCATTTGGGACATTCACAAAGCTCGAATGTAATAGTAGACGTGGAACAGGACACATCAGCCATGATAATGGCAGCCAATGCACAACAAGATTCTCACATGAAAAAAACCCAGCACCAACACCTCTGCCCTACCAGCATCTCCAATACTCTCAAGGCGCCGCCTCCTAGCCCAAACTATCTTCAAAACTGCATGACCCTACCAAAAAACTCTTCCATGCACAACTATCCAACAAATCAGAGTCACCAAGGTTGCATGACACTCCCAAAGAACGCGAGCTTGATGAACAATACTGCTTGCGTTATTGCAGAAATGCAGCAACATGGGTATGTCCAGCCACCAAATGGTAATGCAACGATGCCCCTTGGTGTGCCAAAGCCACCTCCACCACCTAGAGCAAGGAGTCCAGAGAGCCAGCCTTTGCTGTCTTCCCATCATAATAACGCAAATTTGAGAGTACCGCATGCGGCGATGAGTGAAATGAGGGTGTGATAAAACTGAGTGATGCGTATTGAGTTTGCTCAAAATGACATTTATTCGTCCGATAATCAGTGCGTAGTGTGAGTCAATGGGAAGAAGTCTGATTTCTCTTCCAATGATTATCATTGAACTCGTCGATGATATTATAGAATGTACCGTAAGATGAAGAAAGCGTAACTTTCACCAAATGCAAAAAGACAATATATCCATCTTCTCTATGAAAGGGGTTATCTGTAGAAGGAAATGTTTTTCTACATTGAAAATTAGTTCTGATTGGAGAAAAAACAAGGTTTGAGTTGAAAATATCATCATACTGAAAGATCATCAGTTCTTCTATATTTTTTTCTGTGTGGAAATTAATGTTCTATACCTGCACTTACAGAGTGTGACAGAAAGTGTGGGACTTCTTAGTATCACCTCCACCATGTACCAGAACTACCTCGTGTGCTCAACGTCAGTACAGGTGGGCCTGGTTTCTCTTATTTTTTATAGATCATCGAAGCTGTCGTTTTTCCTTCTCCTTCTTCGATATCTCATCTCTATTGAAAGTGTGTATTTCACGCCATCTATTCTCGCAGCTAACCGTTTTATGTATAATGTTATTTATGTCTAACATACCTCCATAGTTCATTTCAACTCGGGATCTGTCCCCTTCCATCTATGGCACTCGAATAATGAGATATGCCGGACAATCAGTTTTGCCACAGTTAATACAATTTCCATCTGGAACCTTGCCTATATGGAATCTACACGTGTGGAAGGATCCGTACCCCATCAGGAACTGAGATGAGTTGAAGTTACTTCTTCTATGTCTGCATTCTACCCATCCTTTCACGTGTTGTATTGGTTATTTCATCTATTGTTTAAGCCCATCTGTGCTACAATTTAACGAGTGTTATGACTCTCACGATCATTTCAGACTCAACTCATGCCTTCCTAATCGCGCTGTATATCCCAGTTGCCTCTCCTATTGATTAATATGTCGGAACAACTCCTGCAATAACGTGACCTGTTGAGCTCCAGTGGAAGTCGTTTCATCCGCCGATATGATCCGTAGAAGAGACTTTCGCTAGATAGCTTCCACCATATTTCCATATTTATTGAGTCGTATAACTTCGCACCATATCAATGCTCTATACATTAAAAATTTTGCGATTACTTTTTTTGCCCTAAGACGGTCCACCAATGTTAGGCGTGAGTTTTGACAGGGACGAGATTCTCTCTCAACCTTTTTTGTACGCCCAATATGTTCCTTGAATGTTATTATTTCATCCACCCACACTCCGAAATATTTGACACTTTCATGCGCTATAAACCGGAAGTCACCAATTTTGGAACTGATCTCTGTCCTGTCTCTTTTACCTCTTAGAATAACAGCTTTTATCTGGTGTGGTGCCAGTTGTAGGTGATTTTTCCTGATCCATCTATCAATCGACAGTCGTGAAATGTCTGTTCATCAGGTCCAATACTATCATCGGTGCTACTTCTACCACTTTATTGATGTTCTCCGGGAGAATTCAATCTGACCCTGCTGCTTTTCCTCCTTTCAGTTTGTGGCCTGCCACAAGTGGCTCTCTCATGGTGAATGGTTGTATTTCCACTGTGTCTGCATTCCTGAGCCGTTTTTCTATACTGGAGATTTTGATCAGTATTCAATTGGAAACATCTCGAATAATCCTCCACAATTAATCATATTTTTTTTCAGCTCTTATCTCAAAATATGAGGTCGTGATAGGGCAATTTTTTGGATAGACTCCTATCATTGATTGTGACGATTCCATTATGGAAATAAGGGTGGACCACGTCTCCTATTCTGACGGAGGGTGAACTTGTTCGCTGCTCTATCAAACTTTTACTGAAAGAAAAGATATATTGATTCTGTTGTGAAGGAGATAAAATAATGTGAAGGATAAATTCAATGTTATACGGTGTGAAAAATATGTTGATTGATATAAAGAAAATTTGCATTTGGAAGAAGGGGTGCTATCCAAATAATTGTTATTACGGCCTCCATAATAACATCCTGAATATATGAAATTACTGAATGCTTTTATCTGAGGAATGAAAAAATAGTTCAAATGGAAGTTTGAAATCAGAAGTTTTCATACCCAACTCAGTAGGTGATTCATATTTTCTTCAATTAATTTATAGTTTTTCTGGCCTATGATATGGCCTATTCTTTGTACATATTCCTGAGTCCTTCATAAATGTTCATATATGTGGGTTTCAACCTGAAAAATCGTTTCATGTAACACTTTTTCCGTGGAATCAGTTCAAAAGAAAAATAATTTTGAGATTATTCGATTCAAATTCAATCGATTATGAAAATTCATTGGTTGAAAAAGTATATGGAGACTTCATATCACATGCAAATCGGAATTGTTTTCATCGCACAGGCTTTGATCCGAATAAATTAACAATAAATAACTCAGTTGAATGATAAATTGATTATAATGAAGTAACGGAAATATTCCTCGATTCAAAAATACTTTCAGATTTGTGGATGGGAGTGCTATTTTAATGCACGGAATAATACAAGCCATGCTTTATGTAAATTGAACTGTTAATGATGACTCTTCCGACTTTTCAGGAGATGTTCAGTGAATATCACAAGTGAGTTTCGAATAAATGAGAAGATGCAATCCTCCATTTTTGGCAGGTTGATTAAATTATATATCTACTATATTTGAACTGATTCCCAATCATAACAGTTATCAATTTTGAATTTTGAAAATAATGCTTCAGTATCACTGTCTCATTTTCTGTAATCCAGGAAACCAAATCAAAAAAAAGGATAAAGTTCTCTCAAGACTATTGGAAACTTAAATACGAGGTTAAAAGATCCCACACCAGATTTGAAGAAATCAAATGTTGTCTACAACATACCATGTAACAATTGTGATTTGAACTATATTGGTACAAGTTCAAAAACTTTCAATAATCGTATTATCTCTCACAGAAGTGATATAAGACTCAACAAGAAATCATGTGCATTAGCTCAACATGCTATTGAAACAGGCCATAAAATATCATTCGAGCAAGCACAAGTTTAACATTCAGAAAAAAATTTCTCTGAAAGATTATTTCTTGAAATGATTGAAATTATTAAATCCAATCAGAATATGAACAAAAAAAAAACTGATATCGAAAATCTTAGCAAAATCTACAGTTATCTTTCACAAATGGATTGAAACTGATGATTCTCAAAGAATATAATAAAAAAATTAACACACCCACTACATATTTTATATTTTTCTGACGATTAATCATAGGTTGTCATTTCAAATCCTTCAATGTCACTCGAAACTCACTCAAAGATATAACACCATTCCGTCAAATATTCACATATTTTACGTTTTTTTTTTTAGTTAATGTTTATTAATCAACCACCCTGATTACTGTAAGTACTTTCTTCATTTTAAGTATTTTTTTCTCAATGATGTAATTTACATATTTAAGGACCCTGAAGAAGTTTCAAAATTGAAACGAAAGCTCGGTCCAACGTATTAAAGAGTTTTTCATAGTTCAAAACTTGTGCTGACTGAAGATCCCCGTTATTACCCACTGTTTCTGCACTGGTTCTTTTTGCGAATGAACAATGTCAACTATGGCAACGGACAAAATAAATGTTCATCTCCTAAAAGAAGACTGTCATTCGCAAAAAAACCGAAACCCCAAGAAACTCAAACTCCATTATATATATATATATATATATATATATATAATATATATATATATATATATATAAATATATATATATATATATATATATATATATATATATATATATATAATATATATATATATATATATATATATATATATATATATATATATATATATATATATATATATAATATATATATATATATATATATATATATATATATATATATATATATTATTCGTCTTTTTTTTTCATATTATTTTCCATTAATGGATGTATTGAGAGTTTGGGCTAATGAAGTGATTTTTCATCGAAAATATTATGTTGTTACAGTTTTCACGAGCAGTCGAAACATCGAAAAGCACTACTCTCTGCCTACAGTTTTGATGCCAACGTTTCGACGGGGAATCTCGCCTTCTTCAGGGCTACAGTAAACCATATTTTGTTGTTGTTGTATGAATAGAGTGATCACTGACAGTAGAAGATATGTACATTCAATATGTGGTAGTACAACGTGAGATAACAACTACAGGAAAACAGAAAATAAAAGAACAGAGGGTTTATTCCCCCATACCACATCCGAAAATAGTAGTATATTCAACAAGTACGCAAGGTGAGGCTTTATTGGACGAATCGGAATATGAAGATGATGTCCGCTTACCATTTGGAACCTGTTGCATACACATTTTTTTGTATAGCTTCCCAATAAAAAACACAAATGCCATATTACTCGAGGTGCATACATTTTCAATTACTATTCATACAGTAGTATGAGGAAGTTGTGCAGGAATCATAGCAAACAATTATTTATCAATGACACGTTTGTCAAATACTTGACAAATATTTATCGTAGCTCTGAAGAAAGCGAAATTCCGCGAGAAACGTTGGCATGGAAACTAGACAGCATTCAAAATACAAAAATATATATTTAAATTAATAAATGTATTCTTTATTTTTTACGTTGAAACACAGGAAAAAATATATGCAAAGTTGTACGAAGCTGTGGCATCTTTTGTTTCTCATGTAATTTTTTTTTTATCAACGTAGTTATTTATTGAATTTTTTTTTTCGGTGGAAAAATATAACGAAAGCGGTGATGTTAGTCAGGGTAATCGATCACACCTCGATGAAAATTGTGTAAAAGCCTATCAGTATATACTTGCCAGAATTGTTCGTTATTGATTGAACACGTGGTGAATTATGTTTGGTACAAAATCTTATTTGAGTTTTATATTCCGTGCCAAAAATATCTTATGTGCGCCGAAAGTTACTTTACCCCTGTACAAAGTACACCAATTTACTTCAATCTAGTGTGGAAATATATGGACAATCTTCTAAATCAATGATGTAATGAAATGTAGATCCGTTTCAAATTTCAACGAAAAAAGTTAATGCAATTCTAGGAAATTATTACTAAATATTTATTCATATGCAGCGACTCGATAGGTAATGTAAATACACAATTTGTTTTCGGTGAATTTTGAAACTTTAAACTATCATTGGAGTCGAGAAGAATCTACCCAAGTTCAAGTTCAAAGTTATATTTTCTGAAGAAATTATATGATACTCACACTCTCTTGGTTTGTGGCATTCAGTAATATTGTTTTTAATTTTCAATATGTTGAACGTTATTCAATTGTAGATAGCAACTCAATCGTATGAGTAGTTTTTTAACCTGAGAAACTAACAGAAAAATATGTTTGTAGCAACATAATGCATTTACATATCTGAAACTTATGCTCATTATTCATTATACATGGCAACAACATGTGATATTTTTTGTTACTTCAAGGCATTTCGCTTTGAAATCCGGGAATTGTCAGAATACGATGCATCCATTACTCCATATTGAATTATGTCTTCTCCAGGTATTTGGAGAGGCAACCGGCTGAGTTTGAATCTAGATTCGTACTCGCCTTATTCGTTTAGTGCCAACATCATAATATTCAAAATAGTAGATGATGATAATCATAGTTCGAATGTAATTCGAATTGATTTATCCAAAGGACAAGAGGCAGTTATATAATACAAGCTCTGTATGAACAGGAAGAAATGGAACGGTGATTAATTTTCCTGTGAACAGCGGGATTTTTTCAGTTCTGGAGATAATATACGTCATATTGTATCAAAATGGAGATAGGAAAATTTTCTGATTATTCTATGTCATGTCGCGAATAGAAATGAATTTATTTTCTTCAATAAATTTCATATTGAAATACTGGGATCGTTGAAGGACTGACTGTTTGAAAGAAGGATCAGGAAATGAAAAAATTTGAAAAATCTGTACGAACTTGTTCCTGAAATTATAATTGAGTTTCTGCACTTGATTATCCCATTGAATTTATCGAGTTCAATAATAGTAATTACACAAGTCTGAAAATCATAATATTTTTTTTGCCTTTCCGAAGGGTATAGCAGATTATAGGATCTTGATACCCTCTTATTATGAATCTGAACTCCGATCGCATCAGGATTTATCGCATAGAGAATCTGTGAAATCCTCGAAAATTGGAGTAAGCGGCAAAATCCATAATATTTTTTTGCCCTGCCCTTTTTTTTGTCGAAGCTTCTATTCAGCCATGTCTTCTTATGAGCCTTCTTTGGATCACGCTTCAACATCCAGCATTAGTCTGCCATCATGTTGGTACACCAGTGAAATCCATTTTCTATAAGTCCATGTGAAATTTTGCTCCTTTCTCTTCACTCAAATCTCCCAAGTTTGATTTTCATAAGGCAACCTAATTCTGGAAATTTCTAGGCATGTGATTTATTAAATCTTCATAATTCGACCTTTCATGATATCCT
Source organism: Gonioctena quinquepunctata (assembly GCA_018342105.1). NCBI lineage: Eukaryota > Metazoa > Arthropoda > Insecta > Coleoptera > Chrysomelidae > Gonioctena > Gonioctena quinquepunctata. The sequence continues at coordinate 34,852 of JAFIRS010003813.1, read as the reverse complement.
TGTAAGTTCCTGATTACCTACTTTTTTCAACGATACCCATGCTGATGATTCTATGATGTTCAGTTTCCAATCGAAATTTCCTCCTCATATCACATAACTTATATCGGGGCTAACAAAAATTATACTGATGTTTTTTAGTTACTCCATACATTCTATGTACTACCTACTGAAGAGTCGGTAAACTCTTTCTCTTTCTCTGAAATTTTTCAATTCTATTTTATTATAGATCTTGGATCAGCTTTCTATCGGAGTTATTACTCAGCACTCCCCCTCTCATGTTAGCCTTACATTACATAATCCTCAGGGCATTGTCCTTTGAACACAATAGACTTGCTCGAGGCAATCCAGTATTCTAAAATCATTTTTACTTCACTCTCAGTTACTATTCCTGCAATTCACGTTATTTGGAATGGCAGACATCACACACATAAATCGCTATTTCTGCAATGCACGTTATATCAAACGGCGGATATTCACCCACAAAAATCACCATTTTTGCAATGCACGTTATATCAAACGGCGGACTCTCACAACGTAAAGTAACTCCCGTCTCCCACAAGGAATCCACGTGCCATCATTGAGTACAGCTCTGATCCTACGTCTGCTCTCTTCCATATCAGAGCCGAAAGTATTTTCTTAAATTATTCTGAACCTTGCTATCAAAGGTTTCGAACGTTGGGTGCTCTGAACAATGCTTCACCTGAAGTTTGTATGATAATGTCATTATTTATTTATTGTTGGTGACACTCCATCTAATAATTTACACTGAAATCTGTTCACAGAACCACGATACGTGTTGTGGTATACACTTAGGGGCAATATAGTATTATCTCCACTTCATGGTATAGCGAAACACGTTTCTTGATTTTCTAAACCCAATTTATTTTAAAACATTCAAGGAGTTGTCCATTGTTCATGTTATCATTACAATTTTTCAAAACTCCCAATAATTCTACCAATGATTGTGGAATTTCTACAGGGAAGTTAACTTGTGCCTATTCAGAGTGGTAACGATTGTCGCGTTCATGATTCTTTTCTGATATTTTGAAATAAATATATTGATTGGTAACGCTGCACATAATTTCTCACCGTGAGTCAATTTTTTTATCACCAGAATCATTCAAAGCTCTCATCTGATTTCACCTAGAACTCGAGTTGGAGGATATCATCAACTATGTGAGAAACTATTCCTATGATGATTTTGAATATTACAGTGAAAGCCATTGCGGCAAAGTAATTTTGTCCTGATTTGGGATTCGAAGAAAAACTGAAAAAGTATTCCGTAGATATTTATTTCAAAACACACAATTTTTCTGCTTCAAGACTCTTCAAGGGAATTCAAAGTTTTGACCGATTGCAATGATGTTTTTATCAGTGGTCTAAGGAGGGTACAAACATTCGAGTTTCAAAAGTTCGATTCACTTAGAGAATGTCATAGAATTGTCCTACTCGACAGTTTCTAGATCATCAACTGGTTGTCACATCTTGGATGCGTTGTATAGTTTCAGTGTCTTTATCCAGCTCTTTGATTTCCGCTCATTGATGGGTTAATTTCAATAAATAATGATATTCAAATTATAAATATTACCCTGTAACTATACTATCATTCTCAGAATGATGATGATGCTGTTTATACCACAAAATATCATATATAATATAGAATTACTTTATTTCTGTTCATCAAGTTTGATGCCATCTGAATATAAACGATTGAATTGGGTTCGTGGAAACTTTAGTCGCAATGACACTATCTGCAGTATTCAAAAACAATTTTATTTTAGTGGATGCAATTAAGCAATGTGATTGAATGTTGAAACAGAATCACATTGATCGGTATATATTCCGAATTGAAATTCCACGATTCTGACTGCTGTATAATAACGCAATTGTGAGAAAAAACGTGTTTTTTCGAACAGGAATGAACTTGTCACTGGAAAATAATTGCAACTATATGACTTTTCATTATTGAAATATATTTGGATATTTCATCAACATCGACTTGAATTTTGTTTGGAATTCTTCAGGCTCCAATGATCTGTTAAATTATGTAATAAATAATGTGACACATTGATAATTAATAAATGAATATAAATTATATTAATAGTTGTTATTTCGTTCAATATGGAGTTCAAGCCCCCTCCCTTCAACATCAAGCACTTTTATCCGATGATTATATTAGATTCCAGAATGATGATCATTGTTATTCGAAAAGAATTTGAGGAATGTGTTAATTCTGTGTATAATATTCTGCAAATGCGATACTACCTGTTACTGGCTTCACATATTCTGCCTGTGGTATTGATTGATGTTGTTTTTTTTTTATTACCGGTAGTTATTATCACCTAAATTATGGAAAAGGAGTATATGACACTGAACAAAATGGACATGAAATATTTCTTGATCAATCATCATTGCTACCAAACTATAAAATACATGTATGGTAGATCGAATATTCAGGAAAAATACTTGGCAGAAGCATCAATGAACATACATCTAATGAATAATTGCGGGAAGCTCTAGAAAGTTAACTTTGCGGATGCTCTCTGCGAAATATAAGAATAGCAGTTAAATCAATTCTGTATACTGCTTTCTACAATAACAGATGTGAACAAATTGAATGCTAGCTTCTCATGGATAATTCACTTATTGTATGGGTTAATTACACAGAGCAGTTTTGATTGAATCATGTTATTTTTCATTTTGAATTCGTTTAATGAAGCGGATCAAATATTCTTATTTCTAAGATTCCCAATGTATATGGTATTTGCTGCAAATGCTGAGGTCAGAATGGCGTTGGTAACGGGTAATTTTCTTCACGGAGCAGAGGTAAACTCGGCCGCTTTAGATATTTCAATCCTCACGGTCTTAAATGTACAAAATGGCGGCCGAGAAAGGCGAACCGAAAAATAGTTCTGCAATTTCACTAATTAATAAAGCATATTATAGTTGTTGCAAAACTAAACAGTGTTCTACAATCATATGCGTAAACTGTGGTGCAGCTTATCACAAAAGCTGCTCCGAAAGAGTCAAATTTATTTCTATGGATGACACGCGGATCAAGTGCTGTGAGGTTAAGACCGAGGATGGGAAAGAAAACTCTCAACTTGCAGCCACAAAACGCGAAAATGGGCTGCTACAAAGTCTCTACTGGCAATCAGAAGAAAAAACATTATACTACGTGAAAATAATGCATTATTGCTGGAAAAGATCGCTGACCTAACCTGCAAATTGAACATCCTTCAAAAACAACAAAATGGGACTGTCAACGAAAATAAACCTTCTTATAGCCAAAAAACAAGACAAAAGAGTGTCGAAACTTCACACATATGCCTGGAAAATTCAAAATCTCTACAACAAGAAAAAAATTTAACCAAAAAAAATGGTAAACCCAAAGCAAACTGGGCAAACCCAGAACAAATCAGAAACTGAACACCTGATCACAGAAATCAATGAAGATGAAGAAATCCACACGGAAAATGCCAAATCTCAGCAACAAGGAAAAAACCCAAATAAAAAAGAATACTCGCAACGAAACAATCCAACCCCAAACCAAAAGGAAACTGAACATCAGGATATTGACATCAAAGAAGATGGAGTAACTGCCAGTAACAAAACGTACAGAAAAAAGAGAGCATCACACAAAATACTGGGCACTAATGAATCCTTTGAAGAGGAAGAGGGCTTCTCAGGCGCAGAAAAAAAATTATGGTTATATTTATACAGATGCAAGAGAAACGTCACACCAGAAAAAATTGAGGACTACATAAAAAAATAACAACATTTTGAAAATGTGGAAATAACAGTTGCTGAACTACCAACGGATGAAGACAAAGACAAATGTTTCAGAGTGGTCTTTTTCCAAGAAAGAAGACAGAGGCGTCGGAATCAAAAGATACGACTTCAAGAAACAGCAGTCCTATTACAACGACCAGGAAAATTTTTAATGGAGCCCCCAACAGTAAAGAAAAAAACAGTAATGAACTGAATACTTTTTTCATAAATATTAGAAGCCTACGAAATGAGTTGGAAGAATTAGAACTGTTTATCGATAATGAAAAACTAGACATAATATGTCTGTGCGAACACTGGCTACATCAAGACATTATCAAATACTATGGAATAGAACATTTCTCTCTAGTGAACAACTACTGCCGAACTCAGAGTAACCATGGAGGTGTTATGATTTACGTGAACTCCAAGTTTAAGACAAAAAAACTACCAATCATTGACTTTCTCTCAGTGGATATTCATTGTGAGGTGATAGCAATTGAAGTTAAAACAATAAACATTAGAGTGCTATGTATGTATAGATCACCATCAGGAGATCCAGGTATTTTTCTACAAATCCTCAACCATATTTTGAACCTTCTCAAAACACATAAACCCATTTTTATCTATGGGGATTTCAACATAAATATTAAGGGTAATTGTAATTTGACCAATGAATTCTGTGACACTGTAAGCTCCTTTGGCTGTGAATTACTAGTATATGAATCCACAAGAATAACACAAAATAGTGAAACTTGCATAGACAACTGTATAACTGATGTTAGGAAAGCTAGCAAAATAACCCTAGTTAACAGTTATATGTCCGATCATATCGGTTTGAAAAATAAATACACACTAGATTCTAAATTCAAAATAAAAGACCTGCATCATTGAATTCAGGCCAATGTCAGATGAGGCAATCAAAAAGTGCATCTATCTTTTGAAGCAATATAAATGGGATCACCTAGAAGCAGTCCATGATATTGATAATATATTTGAAATTTTCTTTGACATACTTCTAAAAACAATAGATGAATGTTTTCCAAAAAAGACAAAACCGAAACACTCAAAAAACCTTTCTTAAAAATGGTATAATGAAGAACTGAGATTACTCAGAGATAAATTATTACTTCTCACTGAATTAGCGAAAAATAACAAGATAACTAACATAGATGAGGAAATTAAAAAAGCAAGAAGAGTTTACAGAAATAAAATTCAGGAACAAAAAAGAAATTTCACATCCAAACAGGTAATCGAATCGTCAAACAATTCTAAAGCAATGTGGCAAATTATAAATGAACCCAGAAGAAAAAACTGGGAGAACACCATTTGTAAAATACTTCCAAAAGATTTTAATAATTTTTTCATAAACATTTCCACCGTTCTCCTAGACTCACTACCCTCAACAGATAGAGATTAAGCAAGTTCCTCAAATCTACAGATCCAGAAAATCGTTATCTCTCTCCCCCACTACACCCCCAGAAGTCGAAAACATTATAAAAAACATGTCAAATAGTTCTGCTTTGGACATTTACGGACTAAGCAAGAAACTCTTGAAAGTCATATGTGGAAGTATCTCTCACCCTCTTGCAATTATTATAAACAAATGTTTTGAACTTGGGGACTTCCCCACAAAATTGAAATTCGCTAAGGTGATACCGATCTTAAAAAATAAGGGGGACGAAAATATTCTTGACAATCACAGACCAAAATCAATAATTCCTATTCTCTCCAAACCTATAGAAATAGGCTACAAAAATAGACTAGTTTCATACCTGGATAAAAATAACTTCTTATCTCCCTCACAATTTGGTTTCAGGGAAAAATTATCCACCAACCATGCAATAATAAAACTAGTCACTACCATTGTAGAAGCCTTCGAAAGGGGTGAAATAGTAACAACTACCTTCTGCGATCTTTCGAAGGCTTTTGACTGTGTCAACCATAACGTCCTCCTAGGCAAGCTTGAACTCTATGGTATCAGGGAAAACTCTTACCATTTCACAGAGGCACTTGAAACAGATCACAACTGGTAGAACACAACGGTGTTAGATCTTCAACACAAAACATACTGACAGGAGTCCCTCAGGGCTCAATCATTGGACCTTTACTTTTCATTTTATATGTGAATGATTTCTCAAGCAATATCAACTGTGCAAAATCCATCCTTTACGCTGATGACACCACTGTCTTTCACTTCCACCAAGATCCATTAAACTCAGAAACTATAAACCAAAATATAAGCGAAGAAATAATGCCCTGGTTCACATCAAACCAACTAAGTCGAAATCTAAGCAAAACAGTCACTCTAGATTTCACCCTTAGGGATTTCAATGGGGATATAGAAAACATAAAATTCCTTGGACTTTTTCTTGACACAAAACTAACGTGGAAACACCATATCCAAACTCTATCAAAAAAACTTGCTAGTATAACTTTTTTATTGAGAAAACTCTCACAAACAGCTTCCACAGAAATCTGAGTGGCCTATATGGGACTATTTCAGAGCCAAATCTCTTATGGTACACTAATATGGGGAAACGCCACAGAATGGAAAAACATTTTTAGCATGCAAAAAAAGGCTATCAGAGCAATAACAAATACTCCCTACAACGAATCATGTAGACATATCTTTAAAAACCTAAACATATTAACTCTCCCAGCCTTATTTGTCTATCACTGCCTATATTACATTAAATCTAAAGAGAGCAATTTCAAAAAACAAAATACCTTACATTCACATGACACTAGAAATAAAAATAATTTGATAATTCCCCAACATAGACTATCATTAAATCACAAAAGCTTCATTAACATCTCTATTAAACTCTTCAATAAACTCCCAACGCATATTAGGGACCTTCAAACATCAAAATTCAAATTGGAAATGAAGAAAATCCTTCTAGCACTTAACATCTACACCATCGAAGAATTCATAGAAGCAGATCTCTCCTCGGAACTAAGATTTTAACTGTATTGTCTTTCCTATTTTTATTTTTTTAATATGTCTTGAAATGTGTGAATGTACTTTTTTTATACTTACCACATATACCTTTTATATATAAGCGAACAAGAAACCAAATTTTTATGACGATGCTAAAACATCTTTTGTTATTTTGGGCAAATAAAGTATTCTATTCTATTCTAAGCTATACAGGGTGATTTGAAAGTACTTCAACAAACTTCAGGAGGTAATTCCTCACAATATTCTAATATGAATTGTCCAAATAAATAGATGTCCAGAAACGCTTCGTTTCGCAGATACAGGTTGATAAAGTTTTATTTTTATTCTCTTTTTTTTTTAAATAACTTTCGCAATACTGACCTTGAATGAAAATTGGTATTGAGAGGTTTTTTGGGTTGTCGAATTCGAACCTGATGTTATTATTGCTACCCCTGTTACAAGTCTCTATAAGCAACCGTCTTCTAAATATTTGGACTTGAAAATTTCAAGTCGATTATTTGATAATCGATGCGTGTTGAAGTTATTACCATTATTTTGTATTTTTCACAAGAATGCTTAGGAAATAAATTTGATATTTGAGTAAGTAGTTTTGTTTTTCGTAGGGGGCGCCACCTATTCTCTTTATTTTTACTCGTTTGAAATAGTTATTTTTGTATCAACGATGTAAAATCTGTATTTGTTTCAATATCATTTTCAAGAAATATCAACATTTTATTTCAAGAAATTTTGAATATGTAGAATAAAATAAAATAAAGGAAACTAAATTGGATTCACATAAATTGTTCAAAGTGTCCACCTTCGGCAAAGATGCAGGCATTCAGTCTTCTAGTCATTGAATCTCGTACCCGCTCAAAAATTATTGATGTGTTTCTTATTGTTACACAGGCGTCTACTATTCGGTTTCTCAGATCTTCCTCATTCCCTACTGAAGTTTCATAAACTAGTGACTCCAAATGTCCCCAAAAATAAAAATCTAGCGGGTTTAGATCTGGCGACCTTGGTGCCTACGCCTGGTTAGGTTCTTCTACACCCCTACCGATCCATCGACTGGGATAGACAGTGTTCAGGAATTCTCTCGCTACAACGCCTAAATGGGCCGGAGCTCCATCATGCATAAACCACATGCGGATGCGAATTTCCAATGATACTTTCTGAAGTATTCCTGGCAATTTATTTTCTAAAAAGTCTCTGTAAGTTGGGTCATTCAGTTGGAAAGGTAGGAAGAAAGGACCTTTCAAGTAATTATCAATTATTGCCTTCTATACATTTACAGAAAATTGATACTGATAATATCTTTCACTAAACTCGTGCGGATTTTACAGAGCCCAAACATGGTTCCTATAAAAGTTTGTGATAGCATTTCGGAAGAAATTTGCCTCCTGCGTAAACAGTACATATCTTAAAAATTAAGGGAAAGTCTCGTGACAAAAGAGCGTGTACCCTTTGATAATGATATGGATAAAATTATTGATCGTGGATAATCCTCCAAACTGTGGACTTGAATTGAGAGCTTCAGCAATTATTCTTGTACTTGTTACTAGATTCTCCTCGAGAGCGTTCAAAACAGCTCTTTCCAAATCTAAGGTTCGGACTGCTCGTGGTCTTCCAATATTATCAGCTGCCCTCTTGAAGCTACCTGTTTCTGCCAAACGACGGTGGAGACTGGTTAATGTTGGAGCTGAAGGCAGTACTCGTTTAGGAAACCGCTCCTGGTAAATACGTCTTGCTTCGCGCGCATTGCCAACCGCAAGGCCATAAACGTAATGCATATTGGCTAAAGGAGCATTATTGTTTAAATAATCCATTTTTTCGGAATTAGTGTTTTAAAACTTACAGAAATTTCAACAAAGCAATAGAACGTTTAACTGTCACATAATATGTAATTATCAAAACTACTCATTTGAACGTCAAATTCCTAATTCCTAAGCATTCTTGTGAAAAATGCAAAATAATGGTAATTACTTCAACAGGCATCGATTATCAAATAATCGACTTGAAATATCTAGAAAAGTGTTGCTTATAGCGACTTGTAACAGGGGTACCTTTTTTAGGTAGATATGATAAAAAAATTGATTTTTCTACCAAAAAATGTGCTGGAGGTACGCTCAAAAAGTTATGAATCTTCAAAAAAGTTATGAATCTTCAAAAAAGAAAAAGTCGTGTAGGTGGCGCCCCCTACAAGTGAGAGCAATAATAACATCATGTTCAAATTCGACATCTCACAAAACCTCTCAATACCAATTTTTGTTTAATTGTAGGTCAGTATTTCGAAAACAAAAAGGAGAATAAAAATTAAATTCTCAACGCCCTGTACCTTGGAAACGAAGCGTTTACGGACATATATTCATTTGGACAATTCATATCAGAATATTGTGAGGATTCACCTCCTGAAGTTTGTCAAAGTACTTTTGAATCACCCTGTATAGGTAATGTCAACGTGGGCCAATCATATTATTTGAGGCAAACTCTACATACATGTATTTCCTTTGAAAATTATTTTGGAGTATAGCACAAAAAACACTAATGGTACATAATGATCATTGAGGTAGCCATTTATGACGAACAACTGCAAGAAAAATGTTGTGCACCAGTCGAAATTACCATCCTCATAAATTTTCTGCCTCAAGCAAAGGTGCTTTGAATTTGTAATACAGCTTGGAATCTTTGCTGTTGACTCAAAGGAATTATTCTTTAAGGCTGGTCAAAAATTGCGTCTCTGGCTCAAGGTGTGAACTCATACTACAACCTTTTATTTAGTTTTACCTGTCACGGTGTCTGTTATCAAATCGTTCAAGTTAAATTTGACCAACTTCTAGTTGCTCGATTGACGTGAAATTTGGCAGGTGTTCATAGTTTCCGTGACAATGCATAATGGAATTTGTTAGAGAAGAAACAAAATGACGACTTCAAGATGGCGGACGAGATTTATGTTCATGGTACGATTCTATTGATAATGGGGGTTTTTAAAATCGAACTGAATGAATTTTTTGTTAAAATAAAAAAATAAAATTGCGGCTTCAAGTTGGCCGACGATCTCTGTGATTAGGTTCCGGTTCTATTCAAAATTGGTATGTGGGGGTTCTCGAGATTATGATTTTTCTTTCAAAATTCACAAATTCAAGATAGCGTGTCCAAGATGGCGGACGAGTTTTGTAATTTTGGTCCGAATCGATTCAAAATTGGTATGTAGGGGTTTGGGGTGCTCGAGATTATGAATTTTCTTTCAAAATTCACAAATTCAAAAAGGCGGCTCCACGATGGCGGAATATCTCTGTGATTATGGTCCGATTCAATTCAAAATTGGCATGTGGGGTTTTCGGGTCGGAGAATATGAATTCATTGAAAAAATTCATAAATACAAGATGGCGGCTCCAATATAGTGGACAAATTTTGTGATAATGACCGTTTCTATTCAAAATTGGTATGTCGAGGTTTTTGGGGTAGGAGATTATGAATTTAGTCGAAGATCATTGATTTCTTGTTAGATTTCATAAATTGAAGATGGCTGCTCCAGGATGGTGAACGAGTTAATCTTTGGTTGGCTTCCTCATTGAAGAACTAGGTACCTCAAAACTTACAGGAAGAAGGCCTCATTATGACGATGCATTATCAAAAATGCATAGATTATGGTGTACTTAAAATAGAGGACAAAATAAAATATATTATTCAAAAGCGCTGAAAAGTAAAAAATAATTTCTTTGGATGTGCGACGTAGGTTATTCCGTGAGTTATAGATTTGAAAGATTGTTGCTTTTGTATCCGAACTGAAAACTTTGCGCGACAAACTTTTGAATCTATAACTCACGAAAAACCTATATCGCACATCCAAAGCAATTATTTTCAACTTCTTAGCGCATTTGAATGAAAGCTTGTCTTCAAAAAGTTTTTTTATTGATTCTTTTTCGTTGTTTTGGGAAGTACTGGTTGTAATTTTTTTCCTGCGTAATACATATTCTTCCTTATATAGTCCGATACGTTGTTGTAATACTAGGTGAATCTTCTTTGGCAGTAAGGGAACGCAAAATTTCACTTGGTTGCCTGCCAATATCCTCCACAGCTTCACGTATTGCTGCACTTGTTAACACTTGTCTTTGAATGTTGCGAATGTTTTTGAATTGAATTCGATATGGTGTTCTCCGGGCCTACTGTATGAATATTTGTTGAACACTTGGCAGTGTTGCGCCTCCACTTTTTTTCGTCACTTTTGTGGTACTATCGATATATGATTTCCATTCTTAGGGCTCTGTAAGAAAGGCTTCACGTATTGCTGCACTTGTTAACACTTGTCTTTGAATGTTGCGAATGTTTTTGAATTGAATTCGATATGGTGTTCTCCGGGCCTACTGTATGAATATTTGTTGAACACTTGGCAGTGTTGCGCCTTCATTTTTTTTCGTCACAAATCACAAATGTGTCAACGATCACAGTTAAAATCGTACTTATTTCTAGAATGTACATTTCCGAGAACAGCCTCCTATTCAGAGTTGAAAACTTAGAGGACCAGGATAGGTTTGGTGAAGGAATTCAATTTGAGCAATATAATAGTGAGGAGGCAACACGAAATTTCGTGGGAGAGAATAGATATTAAATGTATTAGGAAAGTATGGAATTGGAATGAGATTATTGAATGAATGTTGTTTTTTGTGGAGGAACAACGTTTCTTGACAGGTTTTTTGGGTAACCTTCCACAGTCTGAAAATAAAAATATAATCAGGAGAATCTATACAAGTGTAGAAAGGGCAAACTGATTAGTGTACCCCAATTGCGTTCACCAAATTATATTTCCTATAGAAAAATGATTCAATTAGTCAATTACTTGTCATTCTCTGAATTTGCCTATAAAAAAATGTCTACACTTGTATACATTTTCCTGATTATATTTTCATTTTCATACTGTGGAAGGTTACCCAAAAACATGTCAAGAAATGGAATGAGATTATCACGAAAGATCTTTTTTGTCAACAATATAGAAATGAGAATAATGTAAGTTAGATAACTTAGTTAGTAATAGTGAGATTGTCGTTTCTGTCTGGGTTTTCGTCAATCATTTATCCAAATGGACCACTGAAATGGATTACAATGCATTCCCAGTTGAATAAGAATACTCCCCAAATATATAGAAATTGTTTGAATCAGTATCTCCAGTCATTGTATTATGTTCAATGTAGAATATTTCTTATGTTGGCTCAGGGACTAACCAGTAATTTGTATTTGCTGTTTGGTCGACACTGAAAGGGACCTTAATTATTATGCTCAGGGAACACACAATATAGATTTTATTTTATGAGCGAGAGTACCACCATTGTAAGAGAGTTGCGAAGGGGTTTTCAGTCGAAATGTAGTCAGTTCTTCCTTGAATTTCATAGCAAACGGTTGAGAGTTGTACATGTCTATTGACTAGTTTTAAATCTTGACTGGATTTGATTGAATGATTTCTAGTATCGTGGAAACCTTCTGAAGTCCTTATAATTTTGAATATCGTTGAATCACGTCAGTTAAAAGCTGAATTTTATTGGGTATTCTCATTCAGGATAAGAGCTCAATTGAATAATTAGGTCTGTTCGACCTTTAAAATTTTACATGATCTGAGTTCAAAACCATTTATATAGAAAAAACTCATTTTGTTTAATTTCATATTATCATTGAACACGCCCACTCTGGAAGGAAATTCAGAATACATTTTCATCAAAAAGTATAATCAGTAATATAAAAAGGTTTCAGTTCTCAACAGAGGTAATAAATCTGTTAGTAATTGAAAACAATGTAATGTTGAGTCAGTGCTCCAAGATCCGATGTCTTCCAGTCTCGAGATGACTGGACTTCTAAGTTTGCAGACTACGGTAATTGAAAAATATCTTTGTGTTCCTCTGGCAAATATTTTCTCTGCATTTCTGAACCCCCGCAAGTTGAATGAGGTTTGTATTGTTCAATCCAATTTCGCAACCGCGCGGCGTTCAAATAGTCATTAGTTAATTTTATAAACAATATTTCTCTGGGAAATTAGCGAACATAAAAAGTCAACTGGCATCGGAAAGGCCAACAGATATTGTAACCCCCTTTATTTTTGAACCCCAAATTCGAAGTTTCTGGTTCAAATTCAAGAAGGTGAAATCACTTTGCTGATAGGCTGCTCAGATTGATACGGTTAGGCCGTGAGTAAGTTCTTTTAATGACTTTTCCTAGATTGTCGAATTGAACCACTGAAAAAATCATACATCAATTAACTTGACTAGTTCAAGAGTTGGGCATCAGGCTTGCTGAAGACAAAAGCCAGAGATAAACACAAATTCACTAATAAATGTCACCTAGCTTGTATGGGAAGGCAAATAAATATGCAGAAATCAACTTAATGAATGTATTCCAGACAAGAATTATAAGAGTGACTGGTTAGATAGTATGAATTCATAAAAAAACTTGAACAATATTGCTTGGAAAGTATAAAAAATTCTATGAAAAAATGTAAAAGTTACATGTACATTGAAAATTTTGACCCAGATAAAATTCGAACATTTACAAATATGTACGATTCCTCTAAAAGATGGTGATACGTATATACCTGCAGAGAAGGTCTCCACTAGAGGGTGATGAAGGAGGCTGGTTTATACAAAGATGGTCTCAGCGGTACGACAACGAATTTGGTCGTTGGTGGTTATCTATTGGCTTCAAGCCTTCCTTGTTGGCGTGATTTGGTTTGATCTTCACGGACCAGGCTGAATTTGACGTGCTGTATGACCTCCTAGGGTACCACTCCTTCTGTCTCAGTAGGTGGCTTCCCTTCGTGATATATATCATGCGATGAAGATGATAGGAATCAAAATTTGTACAGAATGGGGGAGAACGAAGGATATCCTTTGAACCTCAAGTTTTTATGGTTCAAATTTCAATCTAGAGTCAAAAATAGATGCAAGTGATAGCATACAATAAAAATGCCCCAGTCCATATATAAGACTGGAAGATTACAGTGAAAGAAAGATTGAGTAGCAATAAAATATGCTATTCCGGTTTTAAATTTTCAAGTTAATTTTTATCATTTAAAAAAAATTAACAATGACCAAAATTCAAAACAGAACTGAACAAACCTCACCCAAAACGTTATGTTAAAATTCAGTTATATTTTGAAACAAAGAAAGCTTTGATAAGGTGATTGAATGTACCAGAAAAGCCAAAAAAAAATTGAATAAGTAAAAGTATTCAAAAAGAAATATAAAATTTCCTTGAGACTTTACCAGAGAAAAAATATAGTACTTTAAAGCAATGTACTAAAAGTTGCCACAGTAAAAATATGGTATTTCAAGGGAAAACTCACTCCAAAGTTGCCAGAGAAAAAATATAATATTTTGAAGCAATATACTTTAATGTTGCCAGAGTAAAAAAAAAACTATTTTAAAGGAAGTACCAAAGGGAAATATAGCGTTATGAACCAAAACACTTCGGTGAGTTATGAAAAATTAGTGTTTATGAACCAAGATATTATTTAGGCACTAGAACAAAAGTATACTATTCAGTTAAGATGAGAAGAGGGAGACCACACGTTTTTCAGTGGGCACAACTCTCTAAGATAAAGATAAAGTTTAATAATTCTTTCTATTGAAGAATTTTCAGGGATATTTCAAAAAAGGGCGGCAAATTCCTTTTTCAAATCGATAGGTCAGGTAATTCCCAAAAAAATTCAATGAATTTCCCTGCTCTTGACGACAAGGTAGTGACTGAAATGAATTGATTCTACAACGATCAAAAACCAAATAACTCTCACTGTGAATTGAAGTAGAACGATAAAAGGAACTTGTTAAAGGTGATCAAAATGTATGCTTGAGGAATAATATATAAGCAATCGAGTGTTCTGAGACAAGTTAAGCCAGAGGTACAATCCTCTCCAGAAGCAATTTTTTCCCAAGAGAAGACAAAATTTATCACTAACATATTGTTATGAAAATAAAAAAAAAATTGCTCACCAGAGAGCTGTCCTATAAGGTATCCCACTATAAAAGGTGAGGTCCCCGTGATCTTAACTCGTACAAGTTTTCATTAACTTCTGAGGGTTGGTCAAACAACTAAGAAAGCGGTTAAAAACAAAAAAAAAACTGCATTACTGTCCCAGAATAGTCGAATACACCCTTTGCACTCGGAATCCTTGGAATAATCCCCTTGTGCTGTGAAGTAAGCGCTAGTCCGGTCGAAATTACCAATTATCTGTTACCTAAAAATGGGAAAAGCGTAGAACTGATTTTTCGAAGAAATTAGTCCCCAATGGTCTGAACGGATACTACGTCAGCCACAAAGACATCTGCGATGGAATGCTTGCCAAAATGGCCAAAATATATTTCTTTGTTTTTTCCACTACTTAAATCCAAAACACAAATCAACCTCCATAGCAATTATCCAATATGTAAGATATGGAATAATATGTCGATTATTTAATCGGAAATTCACTGATGATTCCAAAGGTGACGAAAATCTGACAGTATACAATCTATACTTGACCTTCAACAATTACCATCCAAGAATTCGAATATTACAAGCATGTAAAAAGCGAAGAAATAATGTTAATCAACTACAACATTGATTGCAAAATAAGGAAAATGATTAAACTCCACCAATATCAACAGCGATAGCCATTCAATTTGGAAATCGTAACGTACCAGAATCAATTCACTCAGCACACCTGCCTATGTCGAGGTTCAATCGACGAAGAGAGAACGATCATCCTTTCGGTTCGACCAAATCACTCATTTCACCTGTTTTCTCTCCAAACCAACCTCGGTTTTTTCTCTATTTAAAAACACTTATGAAAAAACAAGTGCTCACTCGACATGAATACAACTGTCATGATCACATTCTCAAGGGTCGATGATAAAGATCGCAATATTGCAGTTCACGACCTGAGCAGTGAATACTGACTTGTACCACCGTGAAATAACCGGAAAAATTATCAAAAATTGATTATGTATAGGGTAGTAACGGAAAATTCGTTACAATATACCACTGACAGGAAAATCTTTTCTGTGTTGATTCTATTCTTAGGCCTGAGACAATTTGTTTTGTAAGTATATTTTTGGTTTAGTACTCGTCTACTACTAGTCCACTATTGGGTTACTGAAATATATATCTTGATACCTTGTGTCACTTTCCTGATATTCGCAGTTTCTTACCATTCTGTTGTCAAAGTCAAACTTTGAGGAAGAGTTCAAATGTTGATGCAGGTAAAAGGATCGACCGAGTTGTACTTTAGGAAGTTGTTATCTTTTGGTGATTCCTGGTGGAAAATTTATGCTTCCTGAAGAAAAACTCTTCAACACCTCATGTAAGAAACTGATTTCAAATCACTTACGCGTTTTTTTTTGTTGTAAATTCCTCAACTTGAATTTGTACAAAATTGCAATGTATTTCATGGAATCTGATAACGGACTACATCAAAACATTTCACCTGCCTTTCCACCATCGTTTCCTATCTCAACGTTGACTTATTAGACAATTCATATCTTCAACTGGGCGTGATGGACTTCACGCCGTTAGAGATTGTTTGATGATATCGTATTGAACCTCATCGTTGCCTTATTAGATAATTTGGTTCTCCAACTGGAGGTGATAGATTTCACTTCGTTTGAGATTATCTAAAAACTCATCAGTGAAACGTCAGTTTTCTTGATAATACCTTATAGTACCTTGTCTTTTTATCGTACCTTTGGTAATTACCTTTCCATATTATCTGTTGGTTACTTATGATGTTTCACAGTTTTGGCACAGCTTCGTGGTTAAATTAACTCCCATCTGCTGGTTGAGATTGATATTATCTTGTCTGGTTCTCTTCTAGGTTTATCTTATCTATTTATCTTATCTGTCTTCTTTTCCCTGACCAATATATAGTTGCATTAGGAAACACTCAAAATTTTGGAAGGAACTCGCTTGTGTTGGTTGCGAAACTCAACTTGGCGGTTGGATTTATTTTGACAGGATCTTTGGAAGGGGATGAGTTGGAAGGGGAGGGGGACCTCGGTTAGTTGTGCGGCTACGGACGATCATGTCATTATGTTTTTAGTGACAGCTGGGTTTGGCTACTGTGCGAACATCAACTCACAAGGTCTGTTTAGACTGATGACTTGCCCGCAGTGGCAAAATTGGGAACGATACCGCACCTTTCTGGCATTGTTTTTTTGTGAAACATCAGTTCATTTTTTAGTTTGGTGACAGTACAGTCACTTCAGAAGCAGGTGACGGCTGATTAAACCTGAATTGGTTATATTCCGTATTGGTCATTTGGGCTTCCGTGTCCTGATTCAGCGGAATCGGTGGTTATATCGAATAATCTGCAGGCGAGTCGAAATGGGCAGCGTCTAATATATGGTAGCGATGAGGACACCTCGGCTGGATTATATGGGAGAACTCCGATTACACGGTTTTTGGGCCCGGATGTTTTCATTCATCCCAACCATATCTTTTCCATCACTCATTTGGTCTGTTCTGAATACAGGGAGCAGGAGTTTTAGCTTAGTAAATGCAAATATCCACACAATTGAATTCATTCAATGTATTTTTTCCTTCACTCACTCTGTCTGTTGTGAAGACAGAGAGTTGATGCTTCAGCTTGGTGAATGCCACTATTAACTCAATTGACTTTATTCGTATTATCTTTCTCCTTCTCGCATTTAGTCTGCCGTGAATGGAGCGAGTAGAATTTTCAGCTTTGTAGATGCTATAATTTAGACATGGGTTTGATTTTTGTATACATTTCACCCACTTGGCCTGACATGTATATAGAAGGTGTTGAAAGTTTGGGTTCAGCCTGTTAATTGAGCAGGGATTGTATTCTTCTGCTCACCAATTCAGTTTTGACGTTTTCAAAATTCAATTATTACATTCCGTGTAGTAAATTCTACCTTGGAATATATGAGTATTTCAGCATTTTTAGTAGTTTTTCAGAAGTAAATTATTTCAACAGTGAATAGCTATTCCATGCCTATCTTTAATACCAATTTCCGTTAAAAAAGGAAACATTCTCAATTGAATATTGAATAGAAAGATTTGTCTGTGAATTGAAAAATCGACAATAAAAATTAAGATATTTTTCATGAACTTCAAACAGGAAACAACTACTTTTCCGGCTGAAGCTACGCTGGACAACTATTTTCAGTTTTGCAAATTGATAAAAACTTGTTACCTTAAAGAGTTTCCAAATTTTAACACTGGGTTACGGTGGTGTGTAACGACTTTTCTGTTGGATATTTATTCATTTAAAATTAAACAGTTTTCGAATCATTTTCACGTTTACTTCCACTTCGCTTATACTAACCTACCAAGATCATAAATTCTCCTCGTTGACTGAATGTTCCTTCAACACTCTGCCATTGTACGTAATGAAACTTCAACTGTAGTTTCATAAATGATAATTTGTTTGGGAAATGTGTTACAGAAATTATAGAAGTTATACGCCATCCCTTCATAATAAAAAACAACCAATGAATGTGTTCAATATTAATTATTTCAGGAAGCGGGTTGCTGATATTCCTAATGGGTCACTTAGGGTCAACATAGCAGGTATGTGGGGGTAGGTAGGTATCTATCGGCATGTTCGTTGAGCTGCTGAGTTTACTATCGCCCTCCTGACGAATACCAAGGAATATACCTACTATGTACTGATGAGGAGCAAGTAACCTCTTTATTTCAGCACGCATCTGCAAAGTGTACCTAGTAGGTCTCCACATGGTCATTCATCAGATGTAATTCAGTGTTTGTCAGGTCCGGACAATTTTAGTCCATATTGAATCAAATCAAATAATTCATTGATATATATTTGTTTTTGGTTAAAAAAAAAAATTTGGATAGAAAAAGGTAAATACGCATACAATCATTCGCC
Source organism: Gonioctena quinquepunctata (assembly GCA_018342105.1). NCBI lineage: Eukaryota > Metazoa > Arthropoda > Insecta > Coleoptera > Chrysomelidae > Gonioctena > Gonioctena quinquepunctata. The sequence goes on along the minus strand of JAFIRS010003813.1, from coordinate 16,268 downwards.
AGTTATATCAGTAATAGTTGATGTTGCATAAAAACTGAACGATTTTTTATGGATCATTGTTGTTGTTGCTGTGTTGATATTCTTTCGCAACTAGTTTGGAGGAATTTAATGTGGTGATGTAGACATATAGGTTACTATGATATTTGTTGAAGGAATATTGGGGAATTCCAGCCCATATTTGTATTATAACTAGGACTGCCAAGTGATTGTCTGTTTCCGATGTATCTTTGAAGAAAATTATCGAGTCGTGAGAGTTGGTGATGATTTAATAGATAAAAAGTTATCGGTATTTATCGTTGATTGTTCCAGAAGCTATATCTTGAGTGAGCTACAATTTCACGTACATACATATATATATATATATATATATATATATATGATATCAACTCAAAATTATGAGAATTAATTAGTGAAATTGTAGCTCACTCAAGATATAGCTTCTGGAACAATCAACGATAATTACCGATTAACTTTTTATCTATCATTATATATATATATATATATATATATATATATATATATATATATATATATATATTTATATATATATAATGTTAAATAATATCATATTGGAGGTTTAATATATCACTGTCAAAATTCAGCTTGCTGTAAGCAAAGGCATGATGAATAGATTAGATTGCCACCTCAATATTCTGCAGAGAAACTCCAAAGAATTGCTGCAGGAATTGAACACATAATAAAAATGTGGATTGAGAGTCAAATTATACACCAAGGTCCTCGATTCAATCCAATCTGTTGATAATATCAATAATCGAGCTATATTGAAGATTTAACTGCAAATTGTTTATACAAAAAAAGCATGCATGTTTGATAATGTTGAGTTGCAAATTGTTGGTAACCGCAACAATTTGAAACCCAACAATATCAAACATGCATTCTGACTGGAAATATGTTGGGAACTTTGTGAATCTTTGAAGGTTTCCAAGTCTGAATGAATCTGTGAACAAAAAAGGACTTGGATGTGAACGCTGAGGGACAAAGGGGGTAGGTCTGTATCCATTAACTCACAGGCTAACTTTGATTGATTTTGATATTTATTCCCGTTCGAATTCTCTAGGAAGTCAACTGATCAAGTACAATCTTATTCACTGATTTTTTGTTATTTTTCATAATAAGTTCTTTTGGCAAATTCAAATTTGAAACCGCTATTCCCTTCAGCCTATCCATTTGATTTGCACAATCTAAAATATTTATTACCTTAATTCGATTTCTCTATCATGAACTAGTACGGAAACACAATTGAAATAGATTCTTCTAGGTGATTGCCATCAATTATATCCCTAGTATACAATAAAAACCAGTTTTCAGACCAATTTATGAAATAAAATAATCAATAAAAAACCTTTTTGAAGACAAGCTTTCATTCAAATACGCTGAGGAGTAGAAAATAATGACTTTGAATGTGTGACAAACGTTATTCCGAGAGTTATAGACCCGTAGGCCATCTTGGAGCCGTCATCCCAAATCAATGAATTCTGACAAAAAATCATAATCTCCGACCCCGAAAACCCTCACATACCAATTTTGAATAGAAACGAACCATAATCACACAGATCGTCAACCATCTTGGAGCCGACATCTCAAATTCGCAAATTTTGACAAAAAATTATGATCTCCGTCTCCGAAAACCCTCACATACCAATTTTGAATAGAAACGGACCATAATTACAGAGTTCGTCAGTCATCTTGGAGCCGACATCTTAAATTTATGAATTTCTACAAAAAATCATAATCTCCGACCCCGTAAACCCTCGAGTATCAAGTAACAATTATCAATTAACAAGTAACGAAAATGATGGAATTCATGCAAACTGAATTATCAATTAAGGTATGAATATTAAGCAGTCGCACAAGTCAGATATCCGATCTATTTAAATTACCCCTTTCATACAGAATCAAGAAAAATTTACTTTTGAAAACACATAACCCATTTCATTTCACGTAACAGGATAACGAACTTTTTGTAAGCACAATAAATAATTTGCTCAAAGTCACTTCAAAATCAAGAAAAATTGTCTATTGAAAACGCATAACCCATTTCATTTTGAATATATCATTCACGTTTCACGTAACAGGTAGAACAAAATTTTTGTAAGACACAATAAAATCACTTATGGAGATAGCAAGAACGTGGCAACCATCACCATTTATCACAATGAAGTGCCTGCCACTTCGAAAGTTTGATGGAAGTTACTGAAACCTCACTGAAACTACCATACTCTATCGGGTGTGATTGTGACTCCTCAATGATAATTAAGTGGTTCAGGATGGTTTCGCAACAGTTATCTTCCACTTCCGACTTTGAAAACATTTAAGTTGTTTCTGCTTAGTGGCCATATTGTTTCAGACACCACAATTGACACTAACAAGTTATAGAACTATGGAGTAGCTACCATATATGGGGATTACGTGACTACATCCATGCAAATATAAGCATACCACTGCCGCCATCGGGACCAGTTTTTTGAGTTTATGATTATTCATCCGAGCCTTATACTTGTCAATTTTATCCCAGAGTCAGGGCACTCATGATAACAGAGGTAAGGATTCCCGCTCCTTCTACTATTACAACCAAATACATAGCAGTTTGTATAACACAGCGAACGAACTTTCGACATTGTCTTTGGTATCGAAAAATCCCAATTCACACATCAAATCGTGAAAATAATACAACATTCATATGACGAGAATATTAACATTACTTCTCTCAACAGTTCAGTTTATCTCCGATAGGGGTCGTATTATTAATTCTTCTATCATTGGGACAATGGATCATAGTGTCATGAGTGATTATTTCAAGCAATTTCCTGGAACTGGTCCATGGCTGATCAATGAGTTTCTTTCGCCAGAGTTTTTATAAATGAGAACTACAAGAGCAGTTCCGTAGACGTCTGGCAAAGTAGAAGACTAATTTGTTTAAACATGATGTTCATGATATCAGATGAGGAATCATCTACGGCTCAGAGTTGAACTTTATTCATTATCATTCATCGTTCAAGATAACCTTTTGGGTATATTCATAATCAAAACGGAAACATTCTTGATAACGTTTTCTCTTAGATATTCGCAAAAAAATAACATTTTCATCGAGCATTTTTCAATTCACAGAAAAATATTCCTTTTCAATATTCAATTGAGAATGTCTCTATTTTCCAAAGTACAAGACTGGTGGATTCATCAAGTAAAATACTCAGAGCATAGCATAAACCAGAGGCACAGTTCCTTTTAACTGCAAGATTCATTGGAAATGTCATATTCAAGTAAAAATTGCAAGGGAAAAACATCGATAAATATAAAAAAAAATTATAATGATGATGACTTTCAATCCTCTGACTGACTGACTGCTTCAGTTACTAAATTGATATTTGGTAATTATGAGGCTGCTCATTATGAATTTTTGGTCGATTGTTCGAATCCAGTCAAAATTGACATAGAGTAATTATGGGAATAAAAGATAATTGTATATCAAATAAAAAAATTTGTGACGGCAGCCAAAATATACTCAAATTTTTGTGACTGATGGAACTAATTGGGTACCAAGGAGTTTTCAGGATCTAGGATTGTAATTTTCATTTAAGAATTCGGTCATTTGAGAAGTTGCATCCAATTGGTCACTTTTTGTTTCTTCAAATAAATCCATACAAATTGGAATTTCATTTGCTTTAAACATAATACAAATCAATGGCGCGGCCAGTCAAAAGATAGATTTCAGAATTTATTCATTGATTCTGAAATTGTCATCAATCAAACTAATCAATCATGGGTCACAATAAAATTTAATTGTACATTGCATACTCAATCAGAAATAAAATTTTTGTATAAACCTTAAATATTTCAATCAAACAAATGTTGGTGATGGATCAAAATCTCCTTAAATTCTCCCTGATATTTCTATGTAATCTGAGTCAAATCATAAGGAATAAATATAACCAGGATACAAGGATACAGACAGAATTTACTTGGGTTCCAATCTTAATATCACTCAGAGAAATACGATTGAATATATAACATTGAAATCGATTAATGTCAAAGGAAAGAAAACCACCAAAATAGTATATGATTAACACTAGCGGATGAAACTCGAATGGAACAAACACTATTAATTCTCATAAATGGTAATTTACAGCAATTTTGCAATTAGAAGGAAATGACAGTTGTAGGGCTCATGGAGCTCTATTTTAAAGACCAATGGTTTGCCAATATTGGTATGAAAATTAAACATTGAGTTTTTTTCAAGTCTCAGCCGTCATTTTAAAACTACTGGACCGATGTGGCCGATCTTTGATAGAAAATATTTTTTTGCCAAATTTCGGTCCATTCGGTTCACTCACTTTGTTGACCGTAATATGCCATATATATATCATTATATATTACTGGCCCTTCCTAACATAACAGTATATATATATATATATATATATATATATATATATATATATATATATATTATATATATATATATATATATATATATATATATATATATATATATTGTTATGTTAGGAAGGACCAGTAATATATTTTAAAGATAAAAAAGAAATAATTTCTTAAATAGAACACAAAAATAATAAATACTTAATAGTTAGTAGTTCATGAGAAATTGTTTTACATTGTTTTTGAGATTTTTTTTTCCTTTATGAAACCTCTGTATAACATTGATAGGTAAATATATGCAAATACCATATTGCAATAATTATCTTACATTTTCAGGAATGATTACAATCTATAATTGTTTGAAATATAGCAAAAAGTCCAGATTTACAAAATTATTCTGGCTTGAATGTGATCAACAAAATTATAAGGTTGAAACATACAGTATATGATATTGTATCTATCTAAAAATAGCCGATGGGAAAATAAGAAACTTCTTGATGACAATAGCCAATCAGGGAACAGAGATGATTAGATAAAAGATTTGAAATTGTGGAAAAGTAAGAACTGAGAAACGTCAGAAATAATTATGATCAAATTATGTATTTAGTTTATAAGAAATGTTAAATTTGTTAGTTGATAAGTTTTCTCAAATAACACCAAATTAATGAAAGTGCGACAAGGAAGTGCGCGAGTTTGAAAATTCAAATAAAATGACAAAACAGGAATGGTATTCAGGTGAAGAAAAAACAAAGAGAGAGGAGATTGAAATTTTTTTTAAAAAAGAAGCCACGTAAAGAAATCTGAAAGAAAAAAATGAAAGATTTTCATTAATGAGCAGGTAGTTTTTTAACAATAAAAAACCAACACAATCTCTGAATAATCTCGACACAAAATAAACAAGGATAAAAGAAGATTACCTTTTTGGTTCTCCACATGAAAACTTGCCCAAGCTGATTTCGTGGATTTTGGATGGTTCCGTTTGAAATGGTGAGTTCCTGAGAGAAGTAGATGAAACAGAAATTCAGATTATGCCAGGTATTGCATCAGCGACATTCCAGTTCCAGGTATAAACTCTTCTAGTGCACATCACAAACTGAATAACTTCACAAAATAACTCGTATATCTGAAGAATTCTATAATTTGGTATTGAACTATAAAATAATTCTTCCAACTCGACTCAAAAAAAAAAGATAGGTTATATTCACATATCGATCACTGTTTTCCAGTATTTTATGAAAATTTGTCAATTGCTCATAGTTATGAGTTATCTATCGCAGGCCAGGTTAATATTTTCCTGAATAAAGGAAATAATTGTTTTTGATAATTTCTGGTTTATTTTCCACAATGATGTGCAATATCATACTTATAAACACTGAACTGAAATAGTTCGAGTGACATCAAGACAGGCAGTGGCTCTATTGCCAGTACCGACCCCTGAGGCGAAGGCGTACCAACTGAGATTGGTCGTGGTAAGGAAAGTAATAATAATTGGCAATAACGTGGCGAGAAAACAGTAACGTTAGCTGGCAATTATTATTTCATAACCATTAGCTATTATCATATAACAATATAACAATTGGCTTCCCATCGCGGAGCTGAATTGCCTACATAGGTATTAGAGGTATACCAAAATCGAAATCGAAATATTTATACAGGGAGAAAATATTTGTGGGGCAATAACAATAACGTGGGGAAAAATTAACAACAATTATTATTTAAAAGCTATTATTATTTCATAAATATATATATATATATATATATATATATATAGTATAAAATCGCATCTCACACAACACTTCATATCATCTGCAGTGCAATGAAATTATTAGTGACTTAGGTGAACTATTCATGCATCAATTATCTATGCCATTCGCTCCAAGTTCCGTTTCAACTCTAACAACTATATTCATAACTATTAAAAATTCACAATCAGAAATTTTCAGGACAATCTCTATGGGGTTAGGTATCAGTGTGGGGTTATATTTCTGTATGGGTCTAAGATAAATTATTTTATACTTGTCTGTCCGTTTTATTAACTTGGTATATTAAACAGTTTTTTTATGCATATTCTTTTTTCGAATTATTTTATTCATGGAATAAAATTCAATCTTTCAGCGATGGGTCCACGTAAAATTCCAATTGACACCACGCGGTGTCACTATTCCATCATTTCGAATGACCCAACGCCGCACGTATGCAAAGTACAAAGGGCAAAAAATATATCCCGAACGTGTAAACCCTCTACGGAGGGTGTTAAATTGTGAGCAGCTAACGCGGGACACTTTTATTTTATTCGCTCTCCTGCCTTTTACTCTTTGATGCCAGGTCTTATATCAGAAACCAATATGTATGGAAATCACGGGATCGACTTTGCGGAAACTCACTCACAAGTGAAGTATACGACTTTGCTGAGAATTGTTAGATCTGCTTTTTCTCAAGTAGTTTGTGAGATTCAATAAATATTGTTCAGTAGGTCAAAGACTATATGAAGGAGATACTGGTGGTGAGTTTGTTGAAAAGTTTTTCATTATGTAAATGATACGTTCTTATACTAACTTCAAATTTCTCCAACCACCACGAAAAATACGAAATGTTTCCCAGGCTGGCTTTCTCCAAATGTTTTTCATATATCCAGGAAATAGAATTGGTCAATTGATACACTCTCTGATTTAATTCAAAAAAGAAATTAAAAAAAACTTTTTTGACCTGACTAACAAAAATCTCAAAAAATAGAATTATTCAAATTTCCATAAACCTTCACATACAGACATCACAACACACAGTACCTCAACATATCCATACCAGCACCAACAAGCCGCATATAACAATATGATATTAATATTTCAGGGGATGATTCTGATAGAAAATTGAATATAATCAAACGAAATTAAAACAATTATAGTCCTAAACAGATAAATAATATTCTTCAAAAACACGTTATAAAAATGTGTCTCCTACTCGAAATGAAAAATATGAGTTATTACATACTAGCTGACCCGACAGACGTTATCCTGTCCAAATTTCTATATTCTTCAAAAATTTTGTTCTGAAAGCTCCCTTCAACATTGAATTTTTTTTCCCATGATTTTCTTTGCGTTGTTTTTTGTAGTTTATGCTTTCGTACCTGCCCCCTTCCTGTAATGCCGTTATCTCACTTTTCTGTTACACCCATATTCTGTTTTTCCGTTATCCCGTTTTCCCTTTTCCTATTTTCCCGTTTGTTTTACACTTATCCCGATGTCCCGGTTTCTCGTTATACGGTTTTCCTGTTTTCTCGTTATACCATTTTTTCGCTATACCGTTTTCCCGTTATAATGTTTTTCCGTTTTCCCGTTTTCTTGTTTTCCTGTTATCCCTTTTTTCCGTTATTCCGTTATTATTATAAATATATATATCCAAATTTGATGTTTTCACTTTCATATATATATATATATATATATATATATATATATATATATATATATATATATATGAAAGTGAAAACATCAATTAGAAAATACCTCAAATGGATATTTTTGAGTTGTCAGTATAGAAAAATCGCCGTGAGTTTGAGAATTTTATGTTTTTAATTGTCAAGCTTCAGGTAAAAAATTAGGGAAACAACCAAATATGTGTAACATAGTTTTATAATTGTCATTAAAAATTAAAATAGCAATTTTTATATTTTTATATATATATATATATATATATATATATATATATATATATATATATATATATATATATATATATATAACAAGAACTAATTTACTTATCGAGTATCATTCATTGTTGAACTATATGAATCCTTGTAATAGATATAATCTAATTTTGAACAGAGACACATATTTCATTGATTTTATATTATCTTGAAACCTTGTAGCCTATCACTATTATTATTATCATTATTATAATTATTATAATAGCTAATTATTATGAGTATTATCATTACTATATATTATTATAAGTATTAGCTATTATTATCATTATTTTTTATAATTTCATCATATTATTATTATCGTTTTTTTGTTTTAAACACTATTCAGTCAGGCCCTTACTTCCGAAGCTCCGACCCATTCGGAAGGGCGCGCTGGTTACATAAACCAATGACCTCTCCCCACATCCGTGAGGTGAGAGATCATTGGGTCCGAGAATCATGTGTCCTGAGCAGACGTGACGATCCGAGAATGACTACCTTCTGCATGCGGCCGGCTAGCGATTCTGCCGATTTACGGCATGCCGGTATGATTTCCAGGTTTGAGAGTAGCGTTGGCATCATTCCACCAAGGGCCCCTATGATCAGAACCACCATCTTCACAGAATGGTCTGGATAGAGTCTGCGGAGCTCGAAGAGTAAATCTCGATACTTCGTCCGTTTCTCATCCTCTTTTCGCAAGATATTCGTTTCGCCCGGAGCCGAAAACTCTTAAAGTATATCGTTTTCTGCTTCCGGTCGAAGAGGACTACATCAGGCTTGTTGGCTTGTATTTGCCTGAGGGTGGGGAATGAGTAGTTCCAATAAATTCGGCACTTCTCATTCTCCACAACGGACTGATATCCCCGGAGCGTAGGCAGCAAGGTGTCTCATCAATACCGTACGAGTGTCGTAAGATGGTAATACAGCACTCGGTAACGCCGCGTTATGACGATGGATATAGGCTGAGATCGCATATGCTGTACATGCTGACAGCAAGTGCATGATGGTCTCAGGCGCTCCACGGCAGGCCCTGCATCTCGTGTCAGGGACCTCTATACCCATCACTCGGCTTCGGTAGACGAAAGTGTTGAAAACACCATCCTGGCAAGCCATGATGAATCCCTCAGTCTCCGACTTGAGTCCACCTGACCTGAGGAAAGCAAAGGTCAGCCTTTCGGATAAGCCGTGGTCTTCAATATGTTTGTAGAAGATTCCATGCATCGGCTTATCCTTGTGGAGCTGCAGATGTACAGTATTCTCTGCAGCTTTTATGTGACTTCTTGGGGGCTCCAACTCGGTGATAGAGTCTTGGATATCCCGCTGGTGTCAATACAAGACCGAGTTCATCGGCTGCACGGATTGCTGCCTTAAAAGAAACGCTCCTTTCCTGCAATCTCATGGTCTTTGACCATGCAGAGAAGGGGATCCAAGCTCCTGATGACTTTACAGGCTCCATCTAGCACCATCCTGTTGTGTAGACACACCAAACTCAGAAGTCCACGGCCTCCTTGTTTTCGGGGGTTGTACAATCGTGGAACGGACGATTTTGGATGCAAACTACGATGTAGGTGCATCATTTTGCGAGTCTTCACGTCAGTTGCACGCAGCTCCTCAGGGTCCACTTCACTACCCCAAAGGAGTAGATCAGTATCGGAACGGCGAGCATGTTGGTGGCAGAAACTTTGTTCATGCCCGACAGTTTCTGATGACCAGATCTGCGGAGTTTCTGCTGATACTTGCCGCGGAGAGCGTTTTAACCGCCACTACCTCTTGGGTGCAACGTTGTTGCACTCCTAGGTAGGTATACGCTCTCTGCATCCAGATGGCGGAGGATCTTCCATTTACGAGCTGCGCGTCCTCTCCGTTATCCTCAGCATCGTCCTCTTCTGAGAATGAACCAGTGCACATTTATCCCTCCCGTATTCCATACCGATAGCATGCGTGTACTCTTGCACCACCCTCAGAGATTGCTGAGATCTCCTCACCCGGTAAGCTTCAGGTCCTTAATGCCTTCTTGGTCTCCGGGGTGCCACAGTTGTAACAACGGGTTTTTCTGAGCGCAACGGATAATGGCATAAGTGAGATGCAAAAGGAGGGGCTGAGGGAATCCCTTGGAACACCCTCTCCTGAGATAACCTGCTCCGTTTGGACTTTGGCCCACCTGATGTTATGGTGAAGCGAGTCCTCCAGAGTGGTATCAACTGTTCAATGCATCTCACTATTTGATCGGGTACCGCAAGGCATCTGAGCAAATGCAAGATCAACTCATGCGATGTTGAATCAAATGCCTTGCGTAATCGATCCAGGCCATCGAAAGGTTGCGCTTATACTGCACGGAATCCTGCGTGATACATCTATCGATCAGCAGGTTCTCCTTGCAGCCAACAACACTTCTTGACCCTTTCTGCTCATATATCCGTTCGACACCGTGTCAACTGCGAGGAGTATTCGCGTGTACAAAATGCGCGTAAACAATTTGTACACGTGTTCAAGCATGTTATCGGTCTGTAATTCTTGGGATCAGACAAATTTCCGTTCTTGGGGATTAGCACGGTTCGCCCTCGACAAACCAAGCCGGAATCTGCTGTTCCACTAAGCCACGAGTTGAAAACTCTGGCTAAGTGGTGGTGGGTACTGGGAACTTCTTCCACCACAGTTGCACAACCCGTCTGGGCCTGGAGCAGCAAAGTTCTTCGAGCCCTGTAGAGCTTTCCGAACTTCTTCCGGGGTTATCGGTTGGCGCAGTTCAATGGGATGAGGTGCTGAAACCTCCTACAGAAGGCTCCAAACTGCGTCAGGGCTGGAGTGTCTATGTTGGTGGCTGCGGATATTCGTAAATCTCCTTCCAGAAGTTTTCCACCTGATCAGCGGTCGGCGGGTTTTCTACAACAAGCGGCGGTTGCTGGAATAAGCAGGAGGGTTTCTCGCGGAACTGTTTGTTTTCCGCGATTCCTCTCGCTCGCCGTACAAGTGACTTTTTGGCAGCCACTAGCATTCGTATCCTATCAAGGCAGTGTTGTTTGATGGTTAACAGCACTCCTTGATTCAATGTGTGATGGACTCGTGCAGCTTAGCTGCGATTCGCCGCACCGTTAGCGTAAATGGCCTATTGGCCACTACGTAGTCCATCACACATTGGATACGAGATGCGTGTTGTCTCGCCGACTTGATTTTGCTTCCATCTTTGTATGCGTCTCTATGCCTTCTAGTCGAGAACGCATTATTCTGCGTATCAGCACGGAAAGCACGAGAGCAGCATCATATACGGCGGTGTTGATTTGCCAGATGTCAGCTCTTCTGGAAGCGCTTCACGAATCTCCGCATCCACTCGAGCCAGATCTTGAGGCTTCAGGGGCTTCCGAAGTGCGGAGCACCCTGCGTGTTCTGATAATCTCTGTTGGTGGAATATTGATACCTGCCACCTCTTCGACTGGTTCGACTCGTGGCACTTCTGCCACTTCGGCCACTTCGTTACCTGCCTAGGAGGTGGTCTCACATAGCCACGGCTACGAAGGTGAGATACATAATCCCAGATTTGTGAGAAAATGCGGCATACTCTGGGTGTGCCACGCACCACAGAGCATGCATTCGCGCCATGTATCCCCTTCGGCCGGGCTCGCTACTCTCATAGCAATGCAGTAGGCCGTCTCTCATTTCGTCTGTCCACTCAGAACGTTGTCCATTGCGTAGGTCGTCATTAGGCTGTCCATCGATTTGGGCCCCACCACCTTGCCGTTGACCTCCATCCGGATGAGGTCGGTTGTGGGGCCCTGTCTCCTCCTTCTGGGAACCAGAGTATGATCCTGCGAGGGGGTTAGCCTAGCAGGAACACGGCCGACACCAGAGGAAGTGTTTGCTTTTTTCCTCCCGGATGCGCTTAAGCTGCCGGTCCGATTTTGCATCCTAGGCTGGGTTAAGTGGTGGCGCCACTCACCAAGGTCATTGCTAGTGTTGTTTGACCTACCCTGCTTATTCATTATTATAATTATTATAATTATTATTATTATTAGTATTATCATCATTATTATTATTATTATAAGTATTAGTATTATTATCATTATTTTTATTATCATTATTATTATTATTATCGTTTTCGTTTTAAACACATTCAGTCAGGCCCTTACTTCCGAAGCTCCGACCCATTCGGAAGGGCGCGCTGGTTACATAAACCAATGACCTCTCCCCACATCCGTGAGGTGAGAGATCATTGGGTCCGAGAATCATGTGTCCTGAGCAGACGTGACGATCCGAGAATGACTACCTTCTGCATGCGGCCGGCTAGCGATTCTGCCGATTTACGGCATGCCGGTATGATTTCCAGGTTTGAGAGTAGCGTTGGCATCATTCCACCAAGGGCCCCTATGATCAGAACCACCATCTTCACAGAATGGTCTGTATAGAGTCTGCGGAGCTCGAAGAGTAAATCTCGATACTTCGTCCGTTTCTCATCCTCTTTTCGCAAGATATTCGTCTCGCCCGGAGCCGAAAACTCTTTAAAGTATATCGTTTTCTGCTTCCGGTCGAAGAGGACTACATCAGGCTTGTTGGCTTGTATTTGCCTGAGGGTGGGGAATGAGTAGTTCCAATAAATTCGGCACTTCTCATTCTCCACAACGGACTTGATATCCCCCGGAGCGTATGGCAGCATAGGTGTCTCATCAATACCGTACGAGTGTCGTAGATGGTAATACAGCACTCGTAACGCCGCTTTATGACGATGGATATAGGCTGAGACCGCATATGCTGTACATGCTGACAGCAAGTGCATGATGGTCTCAGGCGCTCCACGGCAGGCCCTGCATCTCGTGTCAGGGACCTCTATACCCATCACGCGGCTTCGGTAGACAAAAGTGTTGAAAACACCATCCTGGCAAGCCATGATGAATCCCTCAGTCTCCGACTTGAGTCCATCTGACCTAAGGAAAGCAAAGGTCAGCCTTTCGGATAAGCCGTGGTCTTCAATATGTTTGTAGGAGATTCCATGCATCGGCTCATCCTTGTGGAGCTGCAGATGTACAGTATTCTCTGCAGTTTTTATGTGGGCTCCAACTCGGTGATAGAGTCTTGGATATCCCGCTTGGTGTCGAATACAAGACCGAGTTCATCGGCTGCACGGATTGCTGCCTTAAAAAGAAACGCTCCTTTCCCTGCGATCTCATGGTCTTTGACCATGCAGAGAAGGGGATCCAAGCTCCTGATGACTTTACAGGCTCCATCTAGCACCATCCTGTTGTGTAGACACACCAAACTCAGAAGTCCACGGCCTCCTTGTTTTCGGGGGTTGTACAACCGTGGAACGGACGATTTTGGATGCAAACTACGATGTAGGTGCATCATTTTGCGAGTCTTCACGTCAGTTGCACGCAGATCTTTCAGGGTCCACTTCACTACCCCAAAGGAGTAGATTAGTATCGGAACGGCGAGCATGTTGGTGGCAGAAACTCTGTTCACGCCCGACAGTTCTGAAGACCAGATCTGCTGGAGTTTCTGCTGATACTTGCCGCGGAGAGCGTTTTCAACCGCCACCACCTCTTGGGTGCAACGTTGTTGCACTCCTAGGTAGGTATACGCTTCTCTGGTATCCAGATGGCGGAGGATTCTTCCATCTACCAGCTGCGCGTCCTCTCCGTTATCCTCGCATCGTCCTCTTCTGAAATGAACCAGTGCACATTTATCCATCCCGAATTCCATACCGATAGCATGCGTGTACTCTTGCACCACCCTCAGAGATTGCTGCAGATCTCCTCCACCCGAAGCATAAAGCCTTATGCCTTTGGTCTCCGGGGGTGCCACAGTTGTAACAACGGGTTTTTCTGAGCGCAACGGATAATGGCATAAGTGAGTTGCAAAAAGGGAGGGGGCTGAGGGAATCCCCTTGGAACACGCCTCTCCTGGAGATAACCTGCTCCGCTTGGACTTTGGCCCCACCTGATGTTATGGTGAAGCGAGTCCTCCAGAGTGGTATCAACTGTTCAATGCATCTCACTATTTGATCGGGTACCGCAAGGCATCTGAGCAAATGCAAGATCAACTCATGCGATGTTGAATCAAATGCCTTGCGATAATCGATCCAGGCCATCGAAAGGTTGCGCTTATACTGCACGGAGTCCTGCGTGATACATCTATCGATCAGCAGGTTCTCCTTGCAGCCAACAGCACCTTTTTTTGACCCTTTCTGCTCATATATCCGTTCGAACACCGTGTCAACTGCGAGGAGTATTCGCGTGTACAAAATGCGCGTAAACAATTTGTAGCACGTGTTCAAGCATGTTATCGGTCTGTAATTCTTGGGATCAGACAAATCTCCGTTTTTGGGATTAGCACGGTTCGCCCCTCGACGAACCAAGCCGGAATCTGCTGCTCTCCACTAAGCCACGAGTTGAAAACTCTGGCTAAATGGTGGTGGGTACTGGAAAGCTTTTTCCACCACAGGTTGCTCAACATGTCTGGCCTGGAGCAGCAAAGTTCTTCGAGCCCTGTAGAGCTTTCCGAACTTCTTCCGGGGTTATCGGTTGGCGCAGTTCATTCGGATGAGGCTACTGAAACCTCCTACAGAAGGCTCCAAACTGCGTCAGGGCTGGAGTGTCTATATTGGGTGGCTGCGGATATTCGTAAATCTCCTTCCAGAAATTTCCCACCTGATCAGCGGTCGGCGGGTTTTCCACAACAAGCGGCGGTTGCTGGAATAAGCGCGATGGTTTCTCGCGGAACAGTTTGTTTTCTGCGATCCCTCTCGCTCGCCGTACTAGTGACTTTTTGGCAGCCACTAGCATTCGTATCCTATCAAGGCAGTGTTGTTTGATGGTTAACAGCACCCCTTGATTCAATGTGTGATGGACTCGTCGCTTAGTTGCGATTCGCCGCACCGTTCGCGTAAATGGCCTATTGGCCACTACGTAGTCCATCACACATTGGATACGAGATGCGTGTTGTCTCGCCGACTTGATTTTTGCTTCCATCTTCTGTATGCGTCTCTAATGCTTTCCAGTCGGAGACGCATTATTCTGCGTATCAGCACGGGAAAGCACAAGAGCAGCGTCATACACGGCGGTGTTGATTTGCCAGATGTCAGCATCTTCTGGAAGCGCTTCACAGATCTCCGCATCCACTCGAGCCAGGTCTTGAGGCTTCGGGGGCTCCAACGTGCGGAGCACCCTGCGTGTTCTGATACCCTCTATTGGTGGAATATTGATACCTGCCACCTCTCCGACTGGTTGGACTCGTGGCACTTCTGCCACTTCGGCCACTTCGTTTACCTGTCTAGGAGGTGGTCTCACATAGCCACGGCCACGAAGGTGGGATACATAATTCCGTAGAAAATGCGGCATACTCTGGGTGTGCCACGCACCACAGAGCATGCATTCGCGTCATGTATCCCCTTCGGGCGGGCTCACTACTCTCGTAGCAACGCAGAAGGCCGTTTCTCATTTCGTCTGTCCACTCAGAACGTTGTCCATTGCGTAGGTCGTCATTAGGCTGTCCATCCATTTAACGACACGGTCAGCTATGGCCAGGAAGATATAATCCCCGTTATGTTCGATACAACAAACATAAGCAATAGTAAAACTCTACACTTGTTTCTGAAGAATATTCTAAGTCTTGGAAGATCTACAAATCTCATCATTATCTCAGAATGCAAAAGTTTTTATGACAAAAATATTAATAGACTAATTTTTAACCGAATGAAGACATTCAGGCGAGCTAATAGAAATTGCTCCATACAATTTCATAGCGACAAAAAACAAAAAGGCAGCAAATTTGAAATTATGGAGAGAATGAAGAGAGTTCTAGAACATATATCTCGAAATCAACAAAATGTTGTCTTAAAAACTGTTGTACTAACTGAATCAGCTGTGACTGAACCAGTATCTCCTTCTGCTACCGAGTCATCAAATTCTTTTTTAGACGAAGTTTTGATATCCAGAATAGAGGAATAAATATCAACCAAATATATCGTACGATTGATACAGAACATGATACTGATTTCAGTGAGACATTTGTCTCTAACTCTAACATAGGGAACTTTGGAAGTAATACTAATAATAAAAATATGTTTATCTGTTTTACGCATCAAAAATCCAATGTATCAGTAACAAAACTGTACTTATAGATGAGATATTCAATGGAGAAAAGCCGGGAACGGAACAAGGGAAGCCGAACAACTGGAAATTTTTATTAACTTTGATCTGTGTGCTCAGTT